>BLSH010024769.1:1539288-1562130 GCA_018402905.1 Glandirana rugosa | reverse complement strand
AAAACATTTTTTTCACAGTTTTTGGCCGATTTATATTCTTCATCATATTTGCGATAAAAAAAATCGCAATCGGCGTTTATTGATTGGTTTGCGCAAAAGTGGTCGTGTTTACGGATGATGAGAATTCATTTTTGGGGTTTTTATTTATTTATTTATTTTTTTACTAATAATGGCGGCGATCTGCGATTTTTAGCAGTACTGCGATATTTCAGCGGACATGTCGGAACATTTTGACACTTTTTTGGGACCATTGGCATTTATACAGCGATCAGTGCTATAAAAATGCACTGATTACTGTGTAAATGCCATTGGCAGTGAAGGGGTTAACCTGCAGGGGGCGCTCTAAGGGTTAACTATGTTCCCTGGGCGTGTTCTAACTACGTGGGGACTGCCCTAGCTGGGGAAGGGAAGTGGTCACAGCCTCCACGTACAGGAAGGCTGTGATCACAGCCCTTCCCCCTTCACAGAACGGATGTCCGTGTTTACATACACTGACCTCCGTTCCTTCACTCCGGGGGGGGCATCGCGCGTGGCCGGCGGCAATCGAAGCCGCCGCACCCGCTCCCTGGCCCTCCCCGGACACAGTGAGTGCGCGGGTGCGCCTCCGGCGGCGCGCGCTCAGTGTACGCGATCTGGCGGCCGCCGTCGTATGACGGCGTTTCGCCTTACAGAGCCACTTTGCCGCCGTCAGATGCCGATCGGCGGTCGGCAAGTGGTTAAGTGCCCAGTATTGAAGTGGTTAAAGTGCTAGCGTTTTTTTTTTCCAATTGATCTAAAATGTCCAAAAACGCTGGGGATCAACGTTTTTGGGCGTTTTTGAGCGTTTGAATGTTTTTATAGCTGAAAAACGTCCAAAAGAACCCTCTGGTCTTGGGTTTTTTTTACAGCTCAAAAAACATCACTGCTAAAAACAGCTGATAACAGCCTGTGTGTGCATGAACACATAGGATAACATGATGGAGGATTTATTTACTGTAGAAAAAAACGTCTGCAGCTAAAAACAGCTGCTGTAAAACAGTCAAAAAACGTCCTGTGTGCATGAGGCCTAAAAGTCTTATCTTCAACGCCCTGTTATACAGTAACCATTGCACAGTGTGTTTAAATATGACTGCACATAAAATAGGTATCAGAGCTTGACCTCCCTACCCAGTGCGTTCTGTAATCTAACAGATTGGGCCAGACACAGCCCATCTTTTCCTCAGCATCACCTGTGATAATGGATGTGATCACGACTCACCAATGCCAGCATAGAGCACTGAAGTGGGAGAACAAGAAGCACATTCCACTAAGGTAAAAAAGGTATTTTAGGCATTTCCAGGTGAAAACCAACTAGAAAAAAATACCACAACAAAGAATAATAAAGAGAAAAAAAACGGGAGACTTCAGTTGGCCTTCAGAACATTTTGCTTTAAATAGTACATTCTAATTTTAAATCTCTGTTGTTTAGTTAAAAAAAATGTTAGAGCCTATAGGAAAGCATCTGTGATTCAAGTATGACTAGACAAAGTGAGTATTAACTAGGGCCCTGGTTCCTGACTCTGTTCCTTGATATAAGTCGCAATGGCTACAAATGCTTTAGTAAGGCTAGCACAACCCTTCTCCAATAAATTATATATTATGTTGTCAATGTTACATACCTGCTGGTGTTCTAATTCTTGTATATTTCAGAATACTGTACTGTGTAACAACTTTTCTGTATGCACCAGGAATTTGTGATGATTGTCGTGTTTGGCATGGAGTACGTCATTCGAATTTGGTCGGCTGGGTGCTGCTGCCGGTACCGAGGATGGAAGGGGCGTCTAAGGTTTGCAAGGAAGCCTTTTTGTGTTATTGGTAAGTTCAAGAAGACTAATCAAATTATTAAAAAAAAAAAACTGATTTCAGTATGTATAGCATCATATGACGATTTCCAAACTAACCAAACTCATTACTGTTGTAGGTGTATATTTGAACTGTATGTAAACTCTAGGGCCTCATGCACATGGGCTGTTTGGCTTGTCAATCTCAAATCCCTGTGTTTTCAGGCACCTGGGAGGCACAGGTGCAGCATTCAGTCCTGCTGGCTACATCTTATTTATTTATTTCAGATACTTATATAGCGCCATCAATTTATGCAGTGCTTTACATATGTATTATACATTCACATCAGTCCCTACCCTCAAGGAGCTTACAATCAAAGGTCCCAGACCCTAACTCACTTTCATTCATACATATACTAGGGCCATTTTAGACAGGATTTAAATAACCTACCAGCATGACTTTGGAGGGCGGGAGGAAACCCACGCAGGCACAGGGAGGAGAACATGCAAACTCCAGGCAGGTAGTATCATGGTTGGGATTCGAACCAGCAACCCTTTTGCTGCTAGGAGAAAGTACTATCCACTACACCAGTGGTTCTCAACCCTGTCCTCAAGTACCCCTAACAGGCCATGTTTTGGGAATTTCCCTTAGATAAATCAGCTGTCTAAAATACCAAGCCATTGACTCTGATTTAAAGCACCTGTGCAAGATGAAGGAAAACCTGCAAACATGGCCTGTTGGGGGTACTTGAGGACAGGGTTGAGAAACACTGCACTACACCACTGTGCCACATCTTGACAAAATCTATAACAAACTGAAATATGTGGCAGCTGTATGGCATTCAGGGTATACGTTTCTAAATACATATGGCCATAATAGATATAAATAACTGCGCTAAGTTAATAATAACTTAATTACAGAGGGTCAAACGAGCATGAAAATAAGCCCCACTTCCGCGTCTTCCTCAATAGACCATCTCTATTGGGCAGACATAAAATTGCGATAGTTGGAAGTGTCTCCTCGCCCGACCGGTTTCGTTACAAAAGAACTTCCTTCCTGGGCAGTTAAACGAAACCGGTCGAGGGAGGAGACACTTCCAACTACCGCAATTTTATGTCTGCCCATTCATGAGACGTCTATGCTGTGGATTTTTTGTTTGTGGCCATTTGAATAAATGCCCAAATTATATTACACTATTGGCGATTTCTCTTAATTTAATACCGGTGACGTGGGATACTGAGTGTGCTGATGGAGCTGCTGGAAGTCCGGAGGTCCATGGTCTATTGGGGAGGACGCGGAAGTGGGGCTTATTTTCATGCTCGTTTGACCCTCTGTAATTAAAGGGAGTGGTGGTTCTGGTAAGCTTACATCTTATTAGGTGTTTTAGCACTTGGTGATGGATTTCTGCACAAGAAGATCGTTTTTATGAAGAATTATTGCACACCCTTGATGGACTATTTAGAGACTTATGAATTTCACTTCACTGTACATGTTATTAACTCAGCGCCGCTATTTATATCTATTTGGTTCACATCATATTTTTCTCACATGTTTAGTTGCGGCTATTTTTGCAAGTTCACAAGCGCTGTAAATTTTTATTTTTATCTTTGTGTCACATATGGCCATAAACTTGAGCACAGCTAGGTAATGCATCCAGCCACTGCGTCTTTCAGCCTGTCAAAGATTTTGATAGGCTGCTGGCAGCTGGGCTGAATGCTGCCTCCCAGGTGCCCTAAAAGCCTGGGATTTGAACATGATGGGGCAAACCGCTGTGTGCAAGTAGCCTAACAATAAACTTCTCTTATTCTCCAGTGTGCAGTTACATTTCTCTGCAGTGTTATCAGCCCTGTCCAAATTGTCTATGTGAACTACAGAACAGCTTCCTCTATGTTATGGAAAAGAAAAGAGGGGAGGTGTTCTGTAGTTCTGGCACACTTAAGCCTCGTACACAGGCGCTGAATGTTGGACGACCACACGTCCAACTTTTGTCCAAATTGGCTGTCGGCGGTTATGTCTAGCATACTGACGGCAGTCAAGTAATCGTCCAACAAAGCCAAGCGCAGTGATGTGTTATGAGCGTATAAAGAGGAAGTTCAGGTGAATGTGATTTGTGAATTAGGAATGTAGGTTTACATGAACGGACACTTCCTGGATTCCGGGCATGCGTGTTTGCACTTCCAACTTTCGTTGGCCAACTTCTGTACTACTTGCTGACCGCCCACGGCGTCAAAGTGGCTCGTTATCGCGAACCGCCGTCACCTGGCGGCGGCCATGATAACTAGTGTAGTGAGCGCACGTGCGCCGCCGGAGGCACATTCACTGTGTTCCGGGGGGCCAGGGAGCGGGTAGGGTGGACTCGATCGCGATGGCCCCCCCCCCGCAGTGAGAGAATGGAGGACCGTGTATGTAAACACAGATCTCCGTTCTGACAGAGGGTGAAGGGCTGTGATCACAGGCTTCCTGTATATGGAAGCCATGATCACTCCCCTCCCCCTGCCAGCCCAGCCCCCATACAGTTAGAACACACTGAGGGAACACAGTTAACCCTTACAGCACCCCCTTCAGGTTAACCCCTTCACTGCCAATAGCATTTACACAGTAATCAGTGCATTTTCATAGCACTGAGTGCTGTATAAATGCCAATGGTCCCTAAATAGTGTCAAAATGGTCCGACATGTCCGCTGCAATATCGCAGTACTGCTAAAAATCGCAGATCGTCGCCATTACTTGTAAAAAAAATTTTAAAAATGTAAAAAAACCCCCAGAAATGAATTCTCATCATTCGCAAACCAATCAATAAACGCCGATTGCAATGTTTTTTACCAAAAATATGAGGAAGAATATAAATCGGCCAAAACCGATGAAAAAAAATGTTTTTTTATATTTTTTTGGATTTGTATTTTAGCAAAAAGTAAGAAAATTTGTTTTTTTTGCAAAATTGTCACTCTTTTTTTTTGTTTATAGCGGTGATCAGAAGTGACACAGAGGTGATCAATAAAAGGATGCAAATTTTGTTTGGGTACAATGTCGCACAACCGCGCAATTGTCAGTTAAAGCGACGCAGTGCCGAATCGCAAAAATTGCTCTGGTCCTAAAGGGTGAAATCCTTCCGGGGCTGAAGTGGTTAAATAAAGATAACTAAAATAACGACTTAAAAATGAACACTAATGCAGCCAACAGATCTAAGAACTAGTGAACTGTAATATATCAGATTTTTGTTCTTGGGTTTAGATACATTTTAAATGTATTTGCCTATGTATATTTGCTTGTACGTTGGCTGGTCTTTTCTTCTTCTTTCCTTATTATTCCCCTCCATTGTTACTCCCTGTCTACAGATCTTACAGTTCCTCTGGGACACAGCCTTTTTTCCTCCCTCCATCTCACCCCTGTCAGCACAACAGCTGCACAGTGGGGTTTTGTCTCCCCTTGTAAAGGAGCAGGAAAGTTTGAAGAGATGTTTAACTGGGAGATATTGCAGAGCCAGCATTGTCATGGCTACTAGATAGATTGTTTGAGGTGAAATAAGACTGTTCAGCAAGTTTTTACACAAAGAACGTCACAATTTCTTTTTATCGTGAGAGAGAAATACCATAGCGCAATGCCCTCATGCTGCACAGCCGAAATACTGATGGAGAATTCAGGTGAATATGTATGGAGTGGAAATACAAAACCTGTTCCATGTTGTAGTTTAATAAAATCTGTGAGCAGGTGCAGTCATTTATTAAAGTAGTAATCTTTTAACGACAGAAAAGAATGGCAAATGTATTATTCAGATGGGTACAATTATGCTGCAAAAAATACAACTCATTATACCATAGTTATTCATATATGTGAACATGTAGAATCCTCGGGCATTTACAGTAAAGCAGTGAACTTAAACAGAAAGCTTTGGGCACAAACCATTTGCTTTGCGATACCCATACACTACTGCACTTATTCAAAGGCGTGCACACAGGATGTGCCAGGTGTGCCCAGGCACACCCTAATCACTCTGTGCAGCACAGCTTCCCTCCAATTGCCCCCCCCCCCATTTCTCCTGCAGCGCTTTTCTCCTCTCCCACTGGTTGCTGCTGTTAGCACACAGGGGGGATGTTTTAGGATGAGGCCAGTAAACATGTAATTTACCGACCCCTTCCTATTCTAAATGAACACAGTGAGTGATCGGTAGCGTGTGTTTGAGCTTTGGGGTGCAAACCCTAATGCAATAGGCTGCGCACACCTATGCACTTATTTAAAGTTGAACTAAAAAAAAAACTGCAAGCAGACAGGCTCTTTATTGTAGAACAGGCATGCAATGTCTTTTCAGCAATAAAATAAACCTACCTGCCTGCTCACAGTCTTCTGTAGAATGTATACTGAGTGGCGTATGTGCAACTCAGTTTGTATTCCAGGACAATGAGTGTGCCCGTACTCTGGTGCATGCACGGAGGGGATGTCACCCCACACCAGCCAATCAAAGATGAAGACTGCCACACAGAAGAAGCTGGTTGAAGTTTTGAAAGCGCCACACCAGCTAATAGAGGATTTTAAAAAGATTTTTTTATTTTGTAACAGCCAACGCGTTTCGGGGACTCAGCAATCTTCCTTCATCAGGGCTAAAAACTAGACAACTAGACAATAAAGAAAATACAAAGAATCCTTAAAATGTGTTAAAAGCTATAAATACAGTATATAAAAGTATATTGGTACTTGTACTTCTATACTTTTATATATTTTCACTAGGGATGGGCCGAACACCCCTGGTTTGATTTGCACCTGAACATGCAAACAGACAAAAAATTTGTGCGAACATTCGAACACCGTTAAAGTCTATAGGACCCGAACATGAAAAATCAAAAGTGTTCATTTTAAAGGCTTATATACAAGTTATTGCCATAAAAAGTGTATGGGGACCCAGGTCCTGCTCTCGGGGACATGTATCAATGCAAAAAAAAGTTTTTCAATCGATCGTTTTTTCAGGAGCAGGGATGTTAATAATGCTTAAAGTGAAACAATAAAAATGAAATATTCCTTTAAATAATGTGCCTGGGGGGTCCCTTAGTCGGCCTGTGTAAAAGGGCGCATCGCTGTGATGTTTAGAACAGTGCCAGAGCAAAATGACATTTGTAAAGGAAAAAAGTCATTTAAAATCGTGGCTGTAATGTGTTGCCGGTTCCCGGCAATATACAAAAAAAATCACTGAAAAAATTTGCGTCGGGTCCCCCCGCCCCAGTCCATACCAGGCCCTTCGGTCTGGTATGGATTTTAAGGGGAACTCCACGCCAAAATTTAAAAAAAATTTGACTTGGAGTCCCCTCTAAAATCCAAACCAGACCCTTATCCGAGCATGCAACCTGGCCGGCCAGGATGGGGGGTGGCAGGCGAGCGCCCTCCCCCCTCCTGAACCATACCAGGCTACATGCCCTCAACATGGGGAGTATGGGTGCTTTGGGGCGGGAGGGGGTTCTGTGCCCCCACCCCAAAGCACCTCATCCCTATGTTGATGGGGACAAGAGCCTCTTCCCCACAACCCTGGGCTGTGGTTGTGAGGGTCTGCGGGCAGGGGGCTTATCGGAATCTGGAAGCCCCTACCAATTCACCAAAAAGTGTCAAAAAAGAAAAAAACACAAGAGACAATTAGGGACAAGTCCTTTATTAAAAAATAAAAAAAAACAATAAGTGTCCCCCGTCGTAATCCATCGTCAATCACGGCGCGCACGGACCCGAAAAAAAAACGCAACAGCTCCTCCTCCATGGGAGGGCTCCCACCAACTGAGCTCGCTTTGTTTTGACAGTTTATTTATAGTGAAGGGCAGGGCCATCCGGTGATGTAATTGAGTGACCCGCCCCTCTGACGTCACATGATGTCAGAAGGGGCGGGTCACCCATACGTCACCAGGTGGTCCCACCCTTCATTATAAATAAACTGTCAAAACAAAGTGAGCGCAGATGGTGGCAGGCCGCCCATGGATGAGGAGCTGTGCACGCCGTCTACACACTATGCATTATGAGGCGTTTGGCAGTGCCGAAGTCGCGCTGAACACCCCATAATGTTCTAAATTCGGGGATCGGGCGAACAACGGGAGTTCGGCCCTAATGTATGCTCGGGCCAAACCGTTTGCCCATTCCTAATTTTCACACCAGACTATTCTAACAAAAATGAGGAAATGAAATGTACCAGACACAATACAACAGAGATCCCCACTAGGGGAACTCTTCTGTTGACACATTTTGCCCACAAATGCCCAGGTCCTCAACATGTTTAAATTGCTACCAGAAGTATTTAAAGCTCAACTCTAGAAAACCAAAAAATTCTCCCTGCCAACTGCTTGTTTCTGCCTAGAGCAGTGGTCCTCAGCCTTTTTGGCACTAGGGACACAGATTTTGTGGAAGACAAGTTTTCAACAAATCGGGGGTTGAGGGTGTAGGCTAGGGCTAATTCACAAAGGGTGCGGTGACATATGTTTTACTGCATTGTAAGACGTCTGTCACTGCAAGGACACATAGAAAACAATTGTGTACTATGTGACCCATTCACACTTTAACGCAGCCTGTGGCTGAGCTGCAATGTGCTGTGGACTGTGCCGAATTTCATGGTAATGTACACTTTATTGTCATGAACACTTCAAATAAACTTTGTACAAAATAAAACCAAAAATGGGAGCCATGTAATGTGCTGAATCGTGCACCACACTGCCCCCTACCACAGCTGCTGGAGCATAAAGCACTCTGGCAGCTCTCCATTCCCATGTAAAATCCTCCTGCTGTGTGGCCTGTTGGGAACCTCTGATCTAGAGGACTTGGTAAAGCACTTACCTGATCCTCCACTCCTGCAAGCTCCTCTGTGCTGCTGGACTGGTCTTCACAGCCCCTTCATCCCTATGCCCGGGGGTCTAAGGTCCTCTGATGTCATCGCTTTCAATGTAGGGACCATGGCTCTGCATTGAATGTGAGGATGCAGAGGAACAATCCACCCCTGGAGCATAGGAGAGTGCCGTCTGCTGGAGAAGTAGAGTATCAGGTTAGTAAAACTGCTTTTTCAGTCCCTAGACATAAACGAGCTGATAACCCTTGGAGTGTGGGGGTGGTTTTTAGGTTTCCTGAAGTTGGGATTTAAGGCTATCCAAACTTGCTGAGTTTGTTACCAGTCGAAGTAGTTTGCAGGCATCATACAAGGTAACAACTGCAAGTTAAAATACAGGTTGAGAGAACAACAATATGGCAGGCAGGGAATCTCTTAGACAGCATTTTTTCACTTGCTCTGCATAATTGGGAAAACTGGGTAGTTGAATCAGACACAATTAATACAAGTCACTTAAAGTGTGCAGTCTTTAGACCAGTTACCTTGAAAATGGCACATGCAATGGAGTAAGGATGATTTGTCCCCGCAGGGCTCTTCACATGGTCACACACAGCATATTAAATATGCTGAAAACAGCTTTTTTTAGTCCGTTGTGCATAGCTACTTTCGGTGTTGTGGAAAAATATTTTAGCATTCATTGACCATGCCCTTTTACATGATGCAGTCAATATTTGCTCTGGTTAAATTGACAACATTTTGTGGATTCTACAAAGCCTTTATGACTTTGATAAATAGTTTAAATAAGTATTAAACATTCATATACTTTCCTTGTAGGAATATTTTGTGTCTGTAACTGAACTCTAGCACATTCCAGTTACAGCATAATGATCTAAATTAGGATGAAAATATTTGTAAACTATAGTAACCCACAATGTTTTTTTCAGTGCATTTTAGCAAAGAATTGTACATATTGCTCTTATACACCAGTGCCTGGTTGTAAAATGTATGCATTCTGGCTTGTGACGTCAACTGACTATGAAACCACGTTTTTCAAATTAAAGATTTATCTGTAAAATGTTATCTATTTACAAATTACCATTTGTTTTGATCGCACAACCACAGAAGCATAGGGGTTTATAAACTAAAGCCAAATTGGCTGTTCACTTTGCAAGGATAGTTGCAAAATTCAAGTGCAGTTGCTCAAGAGCTTAGTAAATGAGACGATTAACCTTTTCATTTTTCCACAGAAGTTAAGAAAAGTTTCACCACATTTTCTAAACTCTAGAGAAAATTCCCTTGCAAAGTAAACAAGAAAGTGGTAAGTGGAGAGGTCTGCATATCTCCCAGATATACTACGAGGGGTGTTCAAATCAAACCGGGGCTTTTCATTTCACAGGTATAAAAATGGATGCTAGCGTGGCATTACTACATGCAGTAGTAAGTGGCAAGTGTGTCCTATTACTGACAGGTGGCGCAAACCATTAACTACTTCACCCCCGGAAGGATTTCCCACTGTAGGACCAGAGCACTTTTTGCTATTCGGCACTGCGTCGATTTAACTGACAGTTGCGCGGTCATGCGATGTTGCACACAAACAAAATTTGCGTCCTTTTTTCCCACAAATAGAGCTTTCTTTTGGTGGTATTTGATCACCTGTTGTGAAATTGCACAAGAGACAATTCTTCTGGATTTTCTACCCTGTGGTGCCACTAACAACATTGAATATTACTGTCGTGTTCTGAGTGATATGCATACGCATAGGGCGTACTGTTTCTGCAGGACAACGCACAAGCTCATATTGCTCACCAAACTACGTGCACACTACAGCAACTAAGCTGGGAGGCATTGTCACATCTCGCTTACAGCCTGGACCTCGCTCCCGAGTGATTTCCACCTGATTAGACCCCTAAAAGACTTCCTCGGAGGTCAGCATTTCAGCCCCGATGATGAAGTGAAGCAGACTGTCCTAGGATGGTTCAGGCATACTGACAAATATTTCTATGCCAAAGCTTTCCAGGCATTAGTTAAACACTGGGATAAGTGTATAAATATAGCAGGGTAGTATGTCGAAGAATAAATGCAGTTTCCACTCCTTAAAATTTGTCCTTTTATTATATAAACTCAAAAGTCCCAGTTTGACTTGAAAGCCCCTGGTATAATAGTTATCAAAGGACCTAACAAACAGCTAGGCAGGTCATTACCAGGGAAGAAATAGCAATCATAAGAAAATAGAAAGACGATGATTACTTGGTGGAGTTGTAATGGATTCCACATCAATTCAAATTTATTTTGTGTATCATTATCAATACTTGTCATCTTACCATTGATCATGACACAATTAAAGCGGAACTTCACCCAGAAGGGGGAGTTCCACTTATTTGCATCCTCCCTCCTTTCTCTTTGACAATTGGCACTTTTTGGGGGGGGTAAACAGATGACAGGTACCCACTTCCACTTCCGGTTCAGCCGCCCCTCCCTCCCGTGCAGCCTTCTGGGAAAAGTCACAGGTCCCAGAAGACTGCAGGACCACTCACAGGTCCCAGAAGCCTGCAGGACCACTCACACAGTGCAGCTTGCGCATGCACAATTGCAAACCAGCTGTCATGCCACAAGGCTTCACAACCGTTTTCCATTAGTTAAGATGTCAGCGCCTGTACCCAAAGCTAATTGAAGAGTCTGCTCAGGTCAGGATAGCGCTGGATTCCTAGACAGGTGAGTATCCTTATATTAAAAGTCAGCAGCTGCAGTATTTGTAGCTGCTGACTTATAATTTTTTGGGGGGAGACTGGAGCTCCTCTTTAAGTTTATGTTTACCTAGATCAAGAGGTACTGTAGACTTTCAAAAACAATGAGCAATTGCTACTCTGGCTGTTAGGAATATATAGAAGAGAAGTGTAGTTCTTTTATGAATACCCAAAAAAGTAGTGTTCAACAATGCATCCAGGTGATTTCTTGAAAATAATCAGTTAAAGCGGTAGTAAACCCATCCATTTAACAGTTTAAACACCAGTTACATTTCCGGCACGTGACGAAAATGTAACACTCCCATTGGTTGTGCTCTAAACCAAACTGTCAAACCACCCAATGGCTGGTGTCATAGCTGATCACATGTGCAACATCATGACAGTTGTAGGTTAAACAGAGGACAAGATGGCAGCTTCCTTGGCTGAAAATGATAGGAGGGTTTACTACCACTTTAAACTATTGATAAACATGTATAATTCGATCCAGAATCTTTGGTTTTTTTTGGCAGGTCCACCTTGTTTCCATCACAGTCAACTCTAAAAAAAAACAACCTTTGAAGCACTTAGGCCACTTTCACGCTGAGGCAGTTTACAGATGTTTTTAGCGCAAATAAAGCGCCTGTAAACTGCCTCTCCTGTCTCCCCAGTGTGAAAGCCCAAGTGCTTTTACACTGGGGTGGTGCGCTTGCAGGACAAGAAAAAAAGGCCTGCAAGCCGTATCTTTGAGGTGTTTACACCGCCCCCTCTATTGAAATCAATGGGCAGCGCTTCCGAATCGGTGTTCAGCGCTGCTTCAACGTCGCGCACTGGCGCTTTTAACCCCTTTTTAACCCATTGTGGGGGTTTAAAAGCACCCCGCTCCCGCCTGCATAGTGGCGCCATAGTGCCGCTATAACATTGGAAGAGTTCTTAGAGGAAGCCAGGGAGAGAGGGGCAAATTTTGCTATCCTATTGAGCACTAAATACATCAAAGCATTTGTAGTTTGCCTCCACCAAGGATGCATTTATTGATATTGTTAACAGTCGCAGCTTTATCATGCCAATATACCTTCATGTGACAAAAAAATTTCCTATTTTTTAAAACCCTTTCTTAATCCACCATTGGACAGTTAGGGGTCTAAGGCCCAGTGGAAAAATCAGGTTGCAGAATATTGAAAGCAGTGGTGTCTGTGCTGAGAGTAAACTGTGTTTGATATGTAATCTGTCCCACTATACCTATGAATGCGATAAGGAGGAGCAAAGAATTTTCATCTAAATTTGGGCATGATCCACAATGGAGCAGCAATTGACTGTGAGCGGCACACGTTTGTGGAGATCTACTTTAAAGTGGTATTAAATCCAAAAAAAAAAAAAAAAAAAGTATTATATTGCAGCTTACCAGTTCTTAAATGTGGCGTCTGCATTCCTTTTTTTAGTTTTGTTTTCTTTTTTTTCACCTGGTGATCCAGACAGCCACACTTTCTGTCTAAGATCATCATGAATGAATGAAGGGGCAATGAAGTCACCTTTGGAGAGCAGCAATATCAATCTGGAAAAGAGGATAGTGTTTGATGTACTAGCAGGTTTAGACGGACTTGACTAGCAAATTAAAGCTAAACTCTTGCACTTTTTAGGCGGTTAAAGCAACAGTTTGTCTTTGCTTTTGGGGTTAAGGTTTTACATATGTAAACAAAAGCTGACCATTGTAAACACCCCTGTTAATGTTAAATGGTTAATCTCAACCTTCTAACTTCCAATTTTAATAGACAGATAGGTCTTTAAAAAATTGAAAAAAAGCAAATCTACTGGATCAACAGGTGAAAACAAAAAGCCTAATGCAGACATCACATCTAAGGATTGATAGGCTGCAATATAATACATTTTTGTTGTTGGGTTTAATACCACTTAAGTATCCATTGTGCCCAAAGTAAATTTTCATATCTTGCCCCAAGGGCTAAAGAATGCAGGCTACTATAAATCATTATTGTGTACTTTGCCATGGGCTCATTGATACAATTCCCAATCCTATCCCGGAGGACAAGCCACAAAGTAATATCCAGGTAGTTAAACCACATCAACGTCAGAAGGGTGTAACGGCTCCTGGTATGCAGAAGAGTCCAGGGGTACCAAATATTGCAAAGCATGTCTTCTCTGTTATACAGAGCGGCTGTACGGCTTTCAATGTTCCTAAAATCATCAATTTTAACCTAGTCAAAGAAAGATTGGGGGAGCAATTGGCTGCTTCCCCATGGATGGAATACACGACTTGGCAGTGTTCAGGAGGAGGATTGTTAAAGTAGACTTGTATCGGGTAAGTGACACATTATTATATAGTAAATAGCTGATGGACCAACTGCTTGATACCCTTCCAAAATGGGTGACCCCGACAGCTTTAAAAATATGCAGAAGTGTACCCTCTTCTGAAGAACAGCACCAACACAAGTTGAATGTTTGCAAGAAGATCTTATGGAAAACTGCAGGAGCCTGGTACCAATGTGAGAGGATCTTATAACTTTGCTCCTGCAATTTATTGGCTATGGATGACTTGTGTGTAAAAAAAGATGGCTCTCTCAATTTGAGCAGAGAAGATCATACCCAGGTCACTCTCCCATTTCCATAGGTAAGCAGGGATGCATCCCAGTGAATGAGAGACAAACAATGGGGTGTGTAGGAAAGTTCATTGCATAGGGTTCAAAATAAGTAGTGTCTTGGATAGGGCCTGTTTGAGCTACGTTAGTTGCCAGGAAGTGACAAATCAAAAGGAGGATCTACCATCTCCTGAATAGACAAGAGTGGGAAACAATCTTATGGATTCACAAAGTGTAAGAGGCAAAATTTGCCTGAGTCTAGGAGTCGATCAATGTGTTTTCTGATTGGATGAAGTGGAGATTGTTATGTTACTACTCAACCTCCTCTAATAGGAGAAAGCTTTTAGGGTTCCCTAAATCGCGCCTGTATCAAGCAGGCAATGCCCTGTGTTCAGTAAGTGGTAGGACCTGGAAGATAGCAGTGATCACTGTACTAGAGGTGTCTACTACAGTTATTTCCAACTTCCACAGAGATTCCACAGATATGGCACATTCTGTATATACTTACATTGATCCAAGCTGAACCAAAGTAACCATGTAAAAAATTGCCATACCTAAACTTCAACTTTATTGTCAAAAAGTTTAAACAGAAATGGATCTCAGCATACAGAAATGTACTGCAGGCCATGAGGAAAGCACACCAAGAGAGGTTACCAGTAGTAACATATACAATACTGACACAGAGATAATTAATACAAGCAAAAACATATTATGAGACTGAACTAAACAAGAATAACATAATCAAAGTGTGACTTATTATTATTATTATACAGGATTTATATCGCGCCAACAGGTTATGCAGCTTTTTACAATATAGAGTAGTGACAGTACAATTGCAATACAGTTCAATACAGAAGGAATAGGAGGGCCCTGCTCATGGAGTCTACAGTCTAAAGGGAGAGGGAGGTGGTACAAAAGGTAATAGCTGTGGGGGATGATCTGATGGAGGTGACTCAAACACAGATCTTAGGTGGAGGTGGGGTAGGCTTCCCTGAGTAAGTGAGTTTCCAGGGATCGCCTAAAGGCGGACAGGATAGGGCTGACCGGATATAGGGGGGCAGGGAGTCTCAGAGGATGGGAGAGGCTCTGGAGAAGTGCTGGAGGTGAGCATGGGAGGAGGTGACAAGAGAGCTAGAGAGCAGGAGTTCGTGGGAGGAGTGAAGCAGATGATTTGGGCAATATCTGCAGATGAAGTTGGTGATATAGCTGGGGGCGAAGTTGTACATGGCCGTGTATGTTGTGGTTAGTATTTTGAATTTTATACAGTGGGGTAGGGGAAGCCAGTGAAGGGATTGGCAGAGAGGGGCAGCAGTCACGGATCAGTTAGTAAGGTGTATTGTCTAGCAGCAGCATTCTTAATAACAGTTTTAGAAACATTGTGCTTGAGGAAGTGGTGTGACATATATACTTATATAATCTCAATTAGGCAAAGGAGAGCACAGCATATGTGTTGCTCAGTTGCATTCTGAGGTTAAAGTGGAAGTCCACCCTAATAATTCAATTCTCCCCTGCAATGATTTATGTGAGCTAAGTTCAGCCTTATGTCTCAAAATGAAAAATTCACAGTTTTTCTACCTTTATTTTGCAGTATCCAGTGCCGTCACATGACTTCAATTCTACTTCCTTTTGAGTCTAAAAGCAGCCAGTGGGTGTGGTTACTGAAAGCTAGTGACATCACTTCCAGGGAGGGACACTGTTCCTGTGTAGCCAGTGTGCGTATACAGGGTGGGAGGAGCTTATCATAGGTTCCCGCCTAGTGTTCTCTATCAGTAAGGATGCATTGTACATCCTAATTCACGAGAAGATGAAGAAATAAAAAGAGACCCATCCACACAGGGCAGCGGGGGCTGATTCTGGGAGGTGCAGGGCACATATACAGTATAGCTGTGCTGGGAGTCCCAGATAACTGTAAAACCTGACAGGGGTATTTGGATATTTTGGTATTGATACACTTTGAGCCTAGTATTTAGTCTGCAGATGTCTAAATATATTTTCAGTTTATGACCGAATTATATGGCTAATGCAGCAACAACAAAAGCTATATTTTGCAGAGACCAACTGGGAATATGTTATTTTGAAATGTACTTGGCCTATTTTAATCTGCAGGTGTGAGGACATGCATTTTGACCAAAAGGTTACAACTAAAAACGTTGTATTTGGATATAATTGCATTAGCTGTACTTTAAGGGTCTACATTCAGGCATTGTAAAGAGCAGAAATGCTGTGCAAAGGGCAGTAACCCTTGGCAAGAAGATCGTATTTTACAATGAAAGATGATTTTTAATATGTTTCTCTAGATTTCTGCAACTAACACATTCTAACTTCTAACCACATAATTGCCCAATATAGTTTATATATGATCATGGAAAGTATTCTCCCTCTAGGAAGTTTTCGTGATTTTATTATCATAGAACAGTGTCTACTGATCAAAAAAATAGACAATTTAATGTTGAATTAAACCAGATCTCTGCAAAGTGATTTAAATTATATACAATAAAAAAAATGACACTACAAGTGTACACCTTCTTTAATATGACACTCCTAAATCATCACTGGTGCAACATATTATTTTCCAACGTCATATATATAGTTAAATGGAGAACATAAGGGTGTAGTTAGTGGATTTCAGGTGCTTGTAATATATATAATATATGTATATACAGTATCTCACAAAAGTGAGTACACCCCTCATGTTTTTGTAAATATTTTTTTATATCTTTTCATGTGACAACACTGAAGAAATGACACTTTGCTACAATGTAGAGTAGTGAGTGTACAGCTTGTATAACAGTGTAAATTTGCTGTCCCCTCTAAATACCTCACAGTCATTAATGTCTAAACCGCTGGCAACAAAAGTGAGTACACCCTAAGTGAAAATGTCCAGATTGGGCCCAATTAGCCATTTTCCCTCCCCGGTGTCATGTGATTCATTAGTGTTACAAGGGCTCAGGTGTGAATGGGGAGCAGGTGTGTTAAATTTGGTGTTATTGCTGTCACTCTCTCATACTGGTCACTGGAAGTTCAACATGGCACCTCATGGCAAAGAACTCTCTGGGGATCTGAAAAAAAGAATACATAAAGATGGCCTAGGTTATAAGAAGATTGCCAAGACCCTGACACTGAGCTGCAGCACGGTGGCCAAGACCATACAGCGGTTTAACAGGACATGTTCCACTCAGAACAGGCCTTGACATGGTCGACAAAAGAAGTTGAATGCACATGCTCAGTGTCATATCCAGAGGTTGTCTGTGGGAAATAGGCATATGAGTGCTGCCAGCATTGCTGCAAGGATTAAGGGGTGGGGGGTCAGCCTGTCAGTGCTCAGACCATATACCGCACACTGCATCAAATTAGTCTGCATGATAGTCATCCCAGAAGGAAGCCTCTTCTAAAGATGATGCATAAGAAAGCCTGCAAAGAATTTGCTGAAGACAATCAGACTAAGGACATGGATTACTGGAACCATGTCCTGTGGTCTGATGAGACCAAGATAAACTTACTTGGTTCAGATGGTGTCAATTGTGTGTGGTGGCAACCAGGTGAGGAATACAAAGACAAGTGTGTCTTGCCTACAATCAAGTATGGTGGTGGGAGTGTCATGGTCTGGGGCTGCATGAGTGCTGCCGGAAGTGGGGAGCTACAGTTCATTGAGCGAACCATGAATGGCAAAACAAATACTGTGACATACTGAAGCAGAGCATGATCCCCTTCCTTTGGAGACTGGGCTGCAGGGCAGTATTGTAACATGATAATGACCCCAAGCACACCTCCAAGATGACCACTGCCTTGCTAAAGAAGCTGAGGGTAAAGGTGGACTGGCCAAGCATGTCTCCAGACCTAAACCCTATTGAGCATCTGTGGGACATCCTCAAATGGAAGGTAGAGGAGTGCAAGGTTTCTAACATCCACCAGCTCCTTGATGTCGTCATGGAGGAGTGGAAGGGGACTCTAGTGGCAACCTGTGAAGCTCTGGTGAACTCCATGCCCAAGAGGGTTAAGGCAGTGCTGGAAATCGTCAGTGTTGTCACATGAAAAGATATAATACAAATATATATATATATATTGTGACAGGAAGCCAGGAAAATCTAAGGGTTGTGTCCAGGATGGGAGATATTTGTCCCAGGTTTATGCTGTACGCTGATTGCTTTTGTATATGTGCTGTGTAGTGAGCCTGTTTGGGCTCAATGAGAGTTAACATGCTCAGGTGTAACAGATAAAGCACTCAGTGCTCTATAAAACAGTTTCAGCAAAGGCAGCAGACAGAGGCTGGGAGTGATTCCGGTAACATACAGTCTTTTCGGGTTAACCACCAGTTGCCAAAGATGATTGCAGATGATGACCCTGAGATTTTTCTGACCACCTTTGAAAGAACAGCGTAAAAAGAAAGTTGGCCTAAAGAACAATGGGCTGGACGAGTGGCCCCCCTACTATCTGGAGAATTCCAAAAAGCTTATTTTGACTTGGAGCCTGCGAATGCAAAAAACTATGATCGTATGAAAATGGAAATATTGGCACAACTGGGTGTAACCCTGGCTGTCCATGCACAGCATGTCCACAATTGGAGTTATCGGCTGAGAGAGCCACCCCGGTCACAAATGTATGACCTTATCCACTTGACCAGGAAATGGCTGCAGCCAGAAAGTGTCCGGTCCAAAAATCGTGGAGCGGGTGGTCATGGATACATTTTTGAGGTCTCTCTCTACCACCTTGCAGAAATGGGTGAGCCATGGAGATCAGACAAGCAGACAAACTTGTAGACCTTGTGGAAAGGTACCTAACGACTGAGAATCTGACATCTTCCTTCAGAGACTCACAGACTTTCCTCCCCAAGACCAGACCATCCCCAGCTACGGGTAAGACTGCACCAAGGGATGGGGTGGAGAGAGTGAAAAAGGGGAACTAAAGGTATGTTTGGGACTGCTTCTAATGTCTGGTGAGAGCGGCCTGGAAGACCAATCCCACAGGAGGTGACTAGAAAGTTAATTTGTTACCGTTGCTGGTAAGAGGGACAAAACCTTGCACCCTAGGAAAATGGCGGTCATTTGTGTATATGGGGAAACGCGAGTGTATCCGGTGACTACAATATCATTTGAAACCTCTCTCGGTAGCCTGTGTCACTGGGTTGGTTTGGTTCCCCAACTACTATCGTGCCATTGTGGGAAGGGATTTCCCAAAATTGTAGGAGCTCTGGGATTGCCCAGATTCACCATTAAGTTGTTCTTCAGAGCCTGAAGGTTCTACTAAGGAATCCTCTAAGTGTGAGGATTCTCTCGAGTTTCCCTTGTCAGTATAAGGGCCCAGGAGAATGTAGTGAAAATAGATGGGAAATTAGTTAACCCTGACGAGAGGATTGCCCTCCCATATTTCATCATGGAAAGGGACCTGTTATACCGGGTGTCACAGAGGGTAGGGAAACCATTGAGCAACTGGTGGTGCCCAAACCTTACCGCAAGTTGGTCTTAGAACTGGTCCATGGGCACATTCTTGGGGAACATTTAGGAGCTGAAAAGACCCGGGAAAGAATCACCCAGGGGTTCTATTGGCCTAGGATCACCAAGGAAGAGGAAATGTGCTGTTCCTCCTGTCCAGTGTGTCAGATTTCTGCACCCATGCCACATTTCTTCAGTACTTTGGTACCCCTGCCCATCATTGAGGTCCCTTTCGAGAGGATTGCCATGGATTTATTCAGCCCATGCCGAAGTCTGCTAGAGTACACCAGCACATCTTTGTGATAATGGACTATGCCACCCATTACCCAGAAGCGATTCCTCTCTGAAACACCTCTGCCAAAACCATTGCCAAGGAGCTATTTCATGTTTTAAGCCCTTTGGGCATTCCTAAAGAAGTACTAACTGACCAGGGCACCCCATTTATGTCTAAAGTAACCAAAGAGCTTTGCAAACTTCTTAAAGTGACCCAACTATGTACTTCAGTCAATCACCGTCAAACAGTTGGGCTGGTTGAAAGATTTAACAAAACCTTAAAACAAATGCTGAGGAAGGTGTTTAATTAAGTTGGAAATAATTGGGATTTTCTACTCTCTTATTTAATGTTTGCTATCAGAGAGGTTCCCCAATCGTCCACAGGTTTCTCTCCTTTTGAACTACTGTATGGGAGGCACCCACAGGGACTATTGGAAATTGCCAGGGAAACATTGGAGAGTGAGAGTTCCTCTCATAGAATTGTCATTGAACATGTGGCACAAATGAAAGACAGAATTGCGCAAGTGATGCCTATTGTGATGGAACATTTGGCACAAGCCCAGTTGGCTCAGCAGAGGATTTACAATCGTGGGGCCAAGGTCCGTTCTTTTGCACCCGGTAATAGGGTGTTAGTGTTGGTCCCCACGGTTGAAAGTAAATTCCTAGCCAAATGTCAAGGTCCCTAATAAAGTGTTGAAAAAAATGAGTGATGTGAATTATAAAATTAGTCTACCAGGAAGATGAAAACCTGAGCAGATATATCATGTGAATTTGCTAAAACCATGGAAGAATAGGGAATCCTTGGTCGCTGAGACTACCCCACTTTCTGCTCTGCCTAACTTGGTTATCCCTGAAGACTCTGAGAGACTCTGTCCTAAAGTCAGCAACAGGAAGCTAGAGAGTTTATGCTTTGAAATAAAAAGACATTTACAGAATGGCCAGGTTGGGTGTCTGGGGTTGAACATGACATTGTCACCACACCAGGGAAAAAGGTCAAGTTGAAACCTTATCGAATTCCGAAGCCCAGCGAGAAGCAATTCGCCAAGAAGTAAAAAAAATGCGTGAGCTGGGGGTTATAGAAGAGTCAAATAGTGATTGGTCCAGTCCTATTGTGTTAGTGCCCAAACCAGATGGAAGTTGGCAGCTGTATAATGACTTTCACTACTTGAATAAAATCACTAAGTTTGACACCTATACTACGCCCCGCATAGACAAACTGATTGATCCCCTAGGGACAGCCCGGTATATGACGACGTTAGACCTGACCAAAGGGTATTGGTAAATTCCTCTCTCGGAATCGGTCAAGGAAAAAGCGGCATTTATAACTCCAGAGGAATCTTTCCAGTATTAGAGGATGACTTTTGGGTTACAGAATGCTCCGGCCATATTTCAACGGGTAATGGATAAGACCCCTCAGACCCATCGAGCCTATGCTGCTGCATACCTAGATGATGTAGTCATCCATAGTGAGAATTGGGACTCACACTTACCAAAGGTTCAGTCTGTGTTAGATTCCATCTGGAAAGCCGGGTTTACAGCCAATCCAAAAAAGTGTACCATTGGGCTAGAGGAGGCAAAGTATCTGGGATATACCATTGGGAGAGGTCTAATAAAGCCCCACGTAAACAAAGTTGAGGCTATTCATAGTTGGCCATGGCCCACCAACAAGAATCAGGTTCAAGCATTTTTAGGAATCGCTGTCTATTATCGCCACTTTGTTCCCCATTTTGCCTCACAGGCTGCTCCCCTGACCAAGTTGACAAAGGGGAGGGAGTCTATCATGATCAAATGGACCCCTGAAACAGAAGCAGCTTTTTGAGGTCTTAAAACAGGCCTTATGTAGTCAGCCAGTGTTATACTCATTTGACTTTTCAAGTGACTTTGTGGTCCAGACTGATGCATCAAATGTTGGGTTAGGAACTGTGTTGTCTGAGGTTTTCAAGGGGGAAGAACACCCTGTCATTTACCTCAGCTGGAAATTGGCTCATGAAGAAAATTATGCCACCATTGAAAAAGAATGTTTAGCGATAAAATGGGCTTTAGATTCTCTTCGGTACTATCTCTTGGGTAGACACTTTGAACTGGTAACAGATCATGTTCCATTAAAGTGGATGGCACAGAACAAAGAGACCAATAGGAGGACGAATAGGTGGCTTCTGGCCCTATACGAATTCAGTTTTACAGTGAAACATCACCCCGGTGTTAGAATTGGAAATGCAAATGCTTTGTCCCGAGTGCACACATGCTTGGCAACCTGTGTCCCAACTCTAGGGTTGAAACAAGAGAGGGGGGGTATGTGACAGTAAGCCAGGAAAATCTATGGGTTGTGTCCAGGATGGGAGATATATTTGTCCCAGGTTTATGCTGTTGTCACGTAGCTGGTGGTGGAGTCTGTAATTGCCAAGGACTGCCTCTCTTACAATCCTGACTCAGGAACCCCTGATATAGTGAACAGGAGACTCAAGAGTGCAGAATGGCATGAGTGCTTGACTGGAACACAGGTGCGGTGGTCACAGGCAGGGCTGGAGATGCAGCTAGCTGGAGCAGAGGAGGAACTCCGGGAAACAGCTGACGAAAGCCCCATCTGGCTGGACCAAGCAGGTGATGCTGGATGAGAAGGCGGAAGACAGACTGGATCAGACAGCAGGCAGGCAGGTAAGGAACCGAGGAACAGGCAGAAGGATGGTCAGACACAGGTCGGGTCGACAGCGGGCTGGCAGCAAGGTACCAAGGAGCAGGCAAAAGGATTGTCAAGGAAAGCCAAAGGTCAGGGCAGGGGGATAGCAGCAGTGTCAGGATCAAGCCGGTAGATCAGAAGAGTAGGTTCAGCAGATAGACAGGTAACAGGAATCACAGGAACGTTGTAGACCAAACGGCATTGATCCCATGTCATTGCCTGGTTTAAATAGCCCCTTTGGTGCCAAGAACGGTTACAAATGAGCGTGTGCATGAACGTTCGTGCCGTCCGTTCGTTCGTGCACGAGCCTGCGCAACGTGTTCCTTCTTAACCACTTCAGCCCTGGAAGGATTTCCAGCTTTAGGACCGGAGCCCTTTTTGCAATTCGGCGCTGCGTCGCTTTAACTGACAATTGCGCGGTCGTGCGACGTTGTACCCGCCGCTAGTCTTTACTGCGTCGCTACTAGTTTATGGTGGTTTTCTTTCGAGATAAACACCCATTTTTTCCTGCGTTTAAAGCAAACCCATGTTGCAGCGTGCTGGCGCGTTAACAGTCAATTTCGCTGCGTCG
>BLSH010024769.1:1527527-1539278 GCA_018402905.1 Glandirana rugosa | reverse complement strand
AACGTTGTAGACCAAACGGCATTGATCCCATGTCATTGCCTGGTTTAAATAGCCCCTTTGGTGCCAAGAACGGTTACAAATGAGCGTGTGCATGAACGTTCGTGCCGTCCGTTCGTTCGTGCACGAGCCTGCGCAACGTGTTCCTTCTTAACCACTTCAGCCCTGGAAGGATTTCCAGCTTTAGGACCGGAGCCCTTTTTGCAATTCGGCGCTGCGTCGCTTTAACTGACAATTGCGCGGTCGTGCGACGTTGTACCCAAACGAAATTTGCGTCCTTTTTTACCCACAAATAGAGCTTTCTTTTGGTGGTATTTGATCATCGCTGCGTCATTTCTGATCGCCGCTATAAACAAAAGAAGAGCGACAATTTTGCAAAAAAACCCAAATTTCTTACTTTTTCCTAAAATACAAATCCAAAAAAAAAAAAATAAAAAAACATTTTTTTTCACCGTTTTTGGCCGATTTATATTCTTCCTCATATTTGCGATAAAAAAATCGCAATCGGCGTTTATTGATTGGTTTGCACAAAAGTGGTCGCGTTTACGGATGATGAGAATTCATTTTTGGGGTTTTTAATTTTTTTAAATTTTTTACTAAAAATGGCGGCGAACTGCGATTTTTTGCGGAACTGCGATATTTCAGCGGACATGTCGGACCATTTTGACACTTTTTTGGGACCATTGGCATTTATACAGCGATCAGTGCTATAAAAATGCACTGATTACTGTGTAAATGCCATTGGCAGTGAAGGGGTTAACCTGCAGGGGGCGCGCTAAGGGTTAACTATGTTCCCTGGGCGTGTTCTAACTGTATGGGGGACTGCCTAGCTGGGGAAGGGAAGTGGTCACAGCCTTCACGTAAAGGAAGGCTGTGATCACAGCCCTTCCCCCTCACACAGAGCGGAGGTCCGTGTTTACATACACGGACCTCCGCTCATTCGCTCCGGGGGGGCCATCGCGGGTGGCCGGCGGCAATCGAAGCTGCCGCACCCGCTCCCTGGCCCCCTGGACACAGTGAGCGCGCGGGTACGCCTCCGGCGGCGCGCGCGCGCTCACTAAACTCGTTCCCGCAGCCGCCGTCGTATGACGGCGATTTGCGGGAACGAGCCACTTTATCGCCGTCAGATGCCGATCGGCGGTCGGCAAGTGGTTAAGTAAACACAAGTTCTCCGTCTTTCCTGACAGCTGTACACTGATTGCTTTTGTGTTTGTGCTGTATAGTGAGCCTCTTTGGGCTCAATGAGGGTTAATAAGCTCAAGTGTAACAGATAAAGCACTCAGAGCTCTATAAAACTCCCAGGTTGCTTCAACAAGGGGCTCCACCCTGGAACCAGATCTCTGTGTACGACAGACTGGAGAGCAGCATTACCTCTGAATGGTGACATTAAATCTGGGTGACTAAAAGCCTCTGTTTATTTCTCTGTGACCACCAAGTGTCAGGGCAGTGGTAGGCTGTGGCAAGACGCCCAAAGTGGCAAGGGTTTATTTTCTGTTTTATTTTATTTTACCCGTTTTGATGCCTGCACTTTGTAACCACAGATGTGTAAATAAACCACAGTTTTTGCTTTCACAAAGATCCTGCTGTCTGTCCGTGCCTACTTCACTGTGCTGTGACCCATCCAGGGGGTCCTGCACACCCCACTACTGAGCTAATCCCTTACAATATATATAAACTTATGGTTATTCAGTATCACAATATAACTTACACCATGAAGATAAAAGAACACTCCGAGCAACTCCACGTAAAGGGAACTAAAAATGAAAAGTCAAGGTATATACACTACATTACCAAAAGTATTGGGACACCTGTCTTCACACACACATGAACTTTAATGGCATCCCAGTCTTAGTCCATAGGATTCAATATTGAGTTGGCCCACTTTGCAGCTATAACAGCTTCAACTCTTCTGTGAATGCTGTCCACAAGGTTTAGGAGTGTGTCTATGGGAATGTTTGACCATTTTTCCAGGAGCCCATTTGTTAGGTCAGGCACTGATGTGGATAAGGAGGCCTGGCCCGCAATCTCCACTCTAATTCATCCCAAAGGTGTTCTTTTGGGTTGAGGTCAGGACTCTGTGCAGGCCAGTCAAGTTCCTCCACCGCAAACTCGCTCATTCGTGGATCTTGCTTTGTGCACTGGTCCAAATAATTTTGTGGAGGGGGGATTATGGTGTGGGGTTGTTTTTCATGGGTTGGGCTTGAACCCTTAGTTCCAGTGAAGGGAACTCTTAACCTCCCTGGCGGTAATCCCAAGTGTGGCTCAAGGTTAATTTTCAGTGGCAAAAGCGGTAACCCCGAGCCACACTCAGGATTACACTGTTAAATGCCTCTAATGTACTTACCCTGTCCCTGTGATCCCACGATGTCCTTCGGCGGTGTCCTCTGGCCAGATCATCCGCCTGATGTATCAGGGTTCCGGGCTCCATTCCCTGTGAGTGGCGCGACGCATGGGGGCGGAGCCGGTGGGAAATTCAAAAAGTGGTGAACACACATACAATACATAGTAATCTGTAGATTACATTACTGTATCAAATCATTTCACCTCAGATTTGTCCTTAGTGCTTTGTCCAGTGCCCTGCCTGCCTTTACTGTTCTTTCTGCCATTCTTTCTGCTTGGAAAACTGAGAGCGTCCATGGCATCCAAAAAGCGCCCCTCTACGTCAAAAGCGCTTTTGGACCAGCCAGAAGACAGCGACAGTGAATTAGAATCACTTGCAGAATGTAGCGATAGTGATTCATGGGGAAATTCTTCATCAGACACTGAAAGTGATGACTGCTATTTGAACACTGTTTACATATTCGGGCGCGACTTACGTATGCGTTCACTTCTGCAAGTGAGCACACGGGAAAGGGGGCACATTTAATTTTTTTTTCTATTGTTTATTTTATTTTTCTATTTTGATGCTTTCTTTACATTTTTTTTTTTTTAATCAGTTTTTATTCATATAACAAGGAATGTAAACATCCCTTGTAATAGGAATAGGGCATGACATATCCTCTTTACAGCAAGATCTGGGGTCTATAAGTCTAGGCTTGGAATCCTGAAATAAAAAAATAAAATAAAAAAACAGTTCAAGCCAATATGCAGTGTGTAGTATTACAGTGACTAGTAATATTGCACCCTTGCATGGACAAATTTCAGTGTTTTTGGTTTGTTTACATTATCAAATACAATTTATTATTATTATATTGTTGTTTTTTATAGTTATTTATTATATTATAATTTTTGATTTTGTGTTTCAAATTTTATCATACCCAGGATGATTACTAGACTCTTGTTTGTGCAGATTTAAGTGAGTTATTCCTATGAATTATAGGCCTACAATATAAAACAACAAATTTCCATGCAAAGCAATGTACCACTTTGGCATTGTAAATATTGACATAATCATACTGCCAGGGAGGTTAAGGCATCAGCATACCAAGACATTTTGGACAATTTCATGTTCCCAGCTTTGTGGGAACAGTTTAGGGATGGCCCCTTCCTGTTCTAACATGACTGCACACCAGTGCACAAATCAAGGTCCATAAAGACAAGAATGAGTGAGTTTGGGATGGAAGAACTTGACTGGCTGCACAGAGTCCTGACCTCAACATGATAGAACACCTTTGGGATGAATTAGAGCGGAGACTGCAAGCCAGGCCTTCTTGTCCACTTCAGTGTCTAACCTCACAAAAGCGCTTCTGGAAGAATGGTCAAACATTCCCATAGACACACTCCTAAACCTTGTGGACAGCCTTCCCAGAAGAGTTGAAGCTGTTATAGCTGAAAAGGGTGGGCCAACTCAATATTGAACCCTACAGACTAAGGCTGGGATGCTATTAAAGTTCATGTGCGTGTAAAGGCATGCGTCAAAATATTTTTGGTAATATAGTGTATATACAAAATGAATTTCAGGTCACTGAAAATCCCTAGAGTACAGTTAAATTAATCATTAGGAAATGGAAAAATAACAAAGAAAAGCAAAATTACACATACAGTAATGTAACATTCCATTATTTAATATATATTTTATTTAATATTATTTAATATTACATTAAAGTGGGAGTAAACTCCCTTGGTTGATTTTTACCTATAGGTAAGCCTATAATAAGGCTTACCTATAGGTACAATAAATGTCTCCTAAACGTTTACCGTTTAGGAGATATTTACTTGTGAAGCTGCCGGTGACGTCACCAGCACATGCGCACTGAAGGAATGACATATCAGTGAGCCAATCACACAAGCAGGAAGTGACATTTCTGGGGGCGTTCTGTCCACCAGGTTGCCATGTTGCTTTGAATATTTTTACATTTTTTTAGAAAATTACAATATCTGCAGAATGAAAATGAGAGGTAATTGTGGAATAACATATTACAAAATGGCACTTGTAGAAACTGTATTTGCTATATTCATTTCTTTAAAGAGAATGAAGTTTTCCTTTAAAGCAGGGATCGCCAAACTTTCTAAACAAAGGGCCAGTTTACTGTCATTCAGACTTTAGGGGGGCCGGACTGTGCCCAGTGGGAGTAAACAATGTCCCATCTTTGGTGTCAGTGGAAGGAATTGTGCCCTATCTTAGGTGTCAGTGGAAGGAATTGTGCCCCATCTTTGGTGTCAGTGGAAGGAATCGTGCCCCATGTTTGGTGTTAGTCTAAGGAATTGTGCCCCGTCTTTAGTTTCAGTGGAAGGAATCGTGCCCCATCTTAGGTGTCAGTGGAAGGCATTGTGCCCCATCTTTGTTGTCAGTGGAAGTTATCGTGCTCCATCTTTTGTGTCAGTGGAAGGAATTGTGCCCCATCTTTGTGGTCAGTGGAAGGCATTGTGACCCATCTTTGGTGTCAGTGGAAGGAATCGTGCCCCATCTTAGGTGTCAGTGGAAGGCATTGTGCCCCATCTTTGGTGTCAGTGGAAAGAATCGTGCCCCATGTTAGGTGTCAGTGGAAGGAATTGTGCCCCATTGTTGGTGTCAGTAGAAGGCATAATATTCTATCTTTGATGTCAGTGGAAGGAATCGTTCCCCATCTTTGGCGTCTATGCGTTTTTCAGCCGGTGCGTTTTTTGAAAGGATCAGGGACTTTTTTCCCGCAGCAGATTGCATTTTGTGTGTAATAGAATTCAAGGGACATGCTCCAATAAACGCAAGTCTTGTCAAAAACCGCCAACTGTCATTTTTTTTAATTGGTGAATGAGTAGGGGTACTATGTATGCCTGATTAGATTACTTTATTAACTCTTGACACATAGAAAGATCTTTCTTGTACAAATGAAATGATAATAATGTATGATTACAAAACACACAATTATTAAAATTTTTTGGAAGATCATTTTCTCATGAGAGCAGTTGAACAGTCAACTATTTTGGCCAATATTAAAGCAACTGTATCAACAGGACAATGTTGATTATATTGTTTAATCAGCCCTGGTCTATGGCCACTATCTTATCCTACCCCCCATTTGTATACAATGCTTAAAGCGGTAGTAAACCCATGCACTTAACAGGTAAAAACCAGTCACATTTCCGGCACGTGCCGGAAATGTAACACTCCCATTGGCTAGATGTTGATAGATAGGCAGCGCATCTAGACACCAATCCCAGTGTAAATAATGTGTGAAAAAACTGTGAATAAACTCAAACCAATAAATTCACAAACATAATCAGATGTCCCATAAAGAACACATAAAGTGTTCAGTGCACTGACAAATTACACAACCAAAACACAAATTCTAAACAAAGTGCTTAAAAATGTCCAAGTGCTTAAAAATAGTAAATAGTGCTATTCCATATGAAGTCCAAATATAGTCAATATGTTGGATGATCACACCAACTTGCATGAATAAAGTCACTACAACATATTCAAGTGGTTAGGATGGTGCTCCTAAAGGTATGTACTCCTCGATTGTATTAAAGTGACTAGGTGCAACCAAAGTGTTCTTTTGTGCTGTTACTGCTATTCCACACGTGCCATGCAATCTGTGCCGGACCCCCTCTGTGGCCCCACTCACCAGAGATCATTGACCATCTGCTTTGCAGTCAGTGGTCAAGACAAGCTTGTGTCAGTGGGGGGAGCAGGTTCCCGAATGCTGACGGTGGATTGTAGATCAAACTCTTCAGCTAGTGTGATGTAGGCGGTATCTATGTGGCTCGGAGAATAAAGGGAGACCTCATGTGTAGAACGTAATCAAATATGTTTAATGCGCAAGTGAAATGCTACTTACAGGATAAAGACGTTAAAAAAGCCTGTGGTAAGCAGTCCCCAGCGGCATGCGTTCCAATGTCTCCCACTCACGAACCGGAAGTGATGATGACGATTACGGCGACCGGATGTGATGTCAACGCGTTTCGCCACGTGATTGGGCGTCTTCACGGACCACTTGCGCATTAAACATATTTGATTACGTTCTACACATGAGGTCTCCCTTTATTCTCCGAGCCACATAGATACCGCCTACATCACACTAGCTGAAGAGTTTGATCTACAATCCACCGTCAGCATTCGGGAACCTGCTCCCCCCACTGACACAAGCTTGTCTTGACCACTGACTGCAAAGCAGATGGTCAATGATCTCTGGTGAGTGGGGCCACAGAGGGGGTCCGGCACAGATTGCATGGCACGTGTGGAATAGCAGTAACAGCACAAAAGAACACTTTGGTTGCACCTAGTCACTTTAATACAATCAAGGAGTACATACCTTTAGGAGCACCATCCTAACCACTTGAATATGTTGTAGTGACTTTATTCATGCAAGTTGGTGTGATCATCCAACATATTGACTATATTTGGACTTCATATGGAATAGCACTATTTACTATTTTTAAGCACTTGGACATTTTTAAGCACTTTGTTTAGAATTTGTGTTTTGGTTGTGTAATTTGTCAGTGCACTGAACACTTTATGTGTTCTTAATGGGACATCTGATTATGTTTGTGAATTTATTGGTTTGAGTTTATTCACAGTTTTTTCACACATTATTTACACTGGGATTGGTGTCTAGATGCGCTGCCTATCTATCAACATCTATTCAATTTCTTTTGCAAAGCAGCAGCACCAAGTGGATGTGTGTACACATTTTTTGGCACACACACACACTTGTATAGTCACCAACAACTTCTTCACTATAATTTTTTATATTGTGGATTGGGAAGAGGCGCTGTTTATGTTAACAACTCCCATTGGTTGTGTTCTAAACCAAACTGTCAAAGCATCCAATGGCTGGTGTCATAGCTGATCACATGTGCAGCATCATGGCAGTTGTAGATTAAACAGAGGCCAAGATGGCAGCTTCCTTGGCTGAAAATGATAGGAGGGTTTACTACCACTTTAACAACTAAGTACATTCTGATCAATATATTGGGATGTCTTAGGACAGTGGTTATCAACTCCGGTCCTCGGGACCCACTAACAGGTCAGGTTTGCAGGGTAACGGAAATACATCACAGGTGATCTCATTTGCTGTTCAGTGATTGCAGTATTCTAGTCTGCATCTCCCCAAGGCAATACTTAAAATCTGGCCTGTTAGTGGGTCCCGATGACCGGAGTTGAGAGCCACTGTCTTAGGGGGAGACAAATATTGTCTTTCATGTATTTTTCTTTTACTTTCCATAGATTTCATTGTCCTGGTAGCCTCCCTGGCAGTTATTGCAGCTGGGACTCAGGGTAACATCTTCGCAACCTCAGCTCTACGCAGTATGCGATTCCTGCAGATCCTACGCATGGTGCGCATGGACCGGAGAGGAGGCACCTGGAAATTATTGGGTTCAGTGGTATATGCTCACAGCAAGGTAAACTATTAAATGTGCTATGTTTGTTCTTTTTTGTGCAGATTTGCTGAGTGCAGCCTACATGACTGTAGCTGCATCAGAAGCAGAGTTTCATTAAGCCAGGTGACCATGTTGTAACACAGAGATGGCCAACCTGTGGCTATCCAACATTTGTGGCTCTAAATGTTTGTGCCACCATATTTAGAATCAGGTTGACCTTTTTGCCTGTTGCTTACAGAGATTTTACAAATCAGAACAAATATTGCCAATAGTAATTTGCACACCCTTTAAACTTTAAAGGGGAAACATCATCACTTCACTTTTATACTATGTTAGTGTGCAACCTATGAGAGTTGCCAGTACTATACTAATAGTGAGTGCACTTGTGATTATAAGCCCCTCTAGTCACCAACGTCGGAAGTTCCAATAAGGTACATGGGCTACTTTTGAAGCAGAATGGGACTTTTTGGCTGATTGACTTCAATGGGAGTGCGTGCAAAATGCACGTTACTGTCTGTTTTTAGGTGCTCCTCTCATATTAAAAGTGTATGGGAATAAGAATATGTGATACTGCCCCAAGGGAGCTCCTGTATGCCACTTCATTCCTAAAAATGTTTTTTTTTTTTTTTAAAGTCTCAAAATTGCTTGCATGCACTATGCTCAAGTGTGAATGGAGATGTAACGGTAATCCAATGTAACTTTTGTCTTCTTCATAAATATAAACTATATTGTGTTTGCTTTCTTTAGGAGCTGATCACTGCGTGGTATATTGGTTTTCTGGTGCTAATCTTTGCCTCCTTTCTGGTCTACTTGGCAGAAAAAGATGCCAACAAAGAGTTTTCAACCTATGCTGACTCTCTTTGGTGGGGAACGGTACGTGTGACAAAATGAGCATCTTGTGAAGTGTTTAGTGTGGCCTAGAGAAGTACTGTATGTGGATCAACATGCTTGCTATTGGCACGTAATGTTTAATTTAATAAATAATAAAACGTACATAAAAAATCGATACATATGACATTTTTTCACTCCCTGGCCTTGTGCACACTGCTGCCTCTAAACGGACGTTTAGAGGCATTTGGGCATTTTTTTCAGCTGCCCCTGAGCTCATCTAATGTTATCTCATCAGTCCATGCACACAGGGTCATTTAAGGTCTTTTTCCAGGTAGTTGAGTTTAGAAGCTTTTTTTTTGGAAAACAAAAAAATGCGTTCAGGCGGTCGTTCAGAGGCATTTGAAACGCCAAATGCCTGTAACAGCTCATAAATGCGCCTAAACGGGGTAACTCATGTCTAGGAGCATTTCATTTACAGGCATTTCCATGTAAGAAAAAAAAATGTTTTTTTCAAAAAATGCAAAACGCCGCTATACACAGCATGCACAACGCGGCAAAACAAACGTTTTAGACGCCGGTTTCTAGCTGTCAAGATAAAACATTCAGGGGAGGTTGAAAAGGGTCCCGTGTGCATGGAGCCTAATTCAGCAGATGCACTGCCATGTACTGTACAACAGACACAAAATAATCTGTAGGCAAATTTGCTAAATTTGTGTAATATACAGTTTTTTTAAATGAACCTCATTCCATCTAAAACAAGAACATCAGAATATCTAATATTTTTTGCTACCTCCTCTAGCCAGTTCTCATCCGGGCCATTTCTGGCACTCCTCTCCTACATGTAAAAATCATCATTTTTTTTGCTAGAAAATTACTCAGAACCCCCCAAACATTATATATATATTTTTTTTTAGCAGAGACTCTAGGGAATAAAATGGCGATCATTGCAACTTTTTATATCACACGATATTTGAGCAGGAATTTTTCAAACGCGAAAAAACAGTTTCATGAATTAAAAAAATACAAAATAGTAAAGTTAGCCCAATGTTTTGTATAATATAAAAGAGGATGTTACACTGAGTAAATTGATACCCAACATGTCACGCTTTAAAATTGTGAACACTCGTGGAATTGCGCCAAACTTTGGTACTTAAAAATCCCCATAGGCGACGCTTTAAAATTTTTTACAGCTTACATGTTTTGAGTCACAGAGGAGGTCGAGTGCTAGAATTATTGCTCTCGCTCTAACACATGCGGCAATACCTCACATGTGTGGTTTAAACACCGGTTACATATGTGGGCGGGGCTTAAGTATGCGTTTGCTTCTGTGCACGAGCACGCGGGGACGGGGGCACTTTCATTTTTTTTTTTATTATTATTATTTATTTTACTTTTATTTTTTTATTTGTAAACTGTCTCTTTAATTTTTTTTTTGATCACCTTTATTCCTATTACAAGGAATGTAAACATCCCTTGTAATAGGAATGGTGCATGACAGGTCCTCTTTATGGAGAGATGTGGGGTCAATATGACCTCACATCTCTCCTGCAGGCTGGAAAGACCGAGATCAGAAAAAAAATACGATCCCGGCCTTTCCAGGCGTGATCACGGCTTTGTCCTAGAGATGACTGGTGACCAGATGGTCATCAATCATCTTCCTGACAATCATACGGCGGCGACGGATCTCTTCTCCCTGCCGCCGATCGTACGGGCGGCCCGGAGGGGGGTTCGTCCCCTTCCGCTGCCTATAAGAATGATCAAGTGGCTGAACTGTGTAGGGAATCGCCAGCTGGAAAGAATGATATCTGAATGGTGCCTGTAGCTGCTGGCACCATTCAGATATCACCACTCAAAGTCCAGGACGTCCATGGACATCCTATGGGCGTGAAGTGGCTAGGATAACTTACTAAGGTGATTCATGCTATAATTTCTCGGGTTGCACCTATCCTGATGCTAGTATCGGTATCTGTACCAATACCGAGCATTTGCAGGAGTACCTGTACTCCTGCAAATGCTCCCGTGGATAGTCCCATACCTGGACCCTCAGGAATGGTCAGTTCGGCGGTGGGGGGAGTTACAATCACCAATCTCCCTGTGTGGCTTTCAATAAAGCAGCAGACAGCCGCTTCTCCTCCTCGCCCCTCCAGGCTTTTCAGCTGCTTTATTGAAAGCCACACAGGGAGATCAGTGATTGTAACTTCCCCCACCACCACATCTATCAGCCCTGAGTGTCCCCCCCCCCGGTCCCCCTCTTTGTGCTTCTCCGGTCCCCCTCCTCTGTGTGCTCCTCCAGTCCCCCTCTGTGTGCTCCTCCGGTCACCACCATGTCCTCCTCCAGTCCCCCTGGGTGTGCTCCTCTGTGTGATCCTCTGCCCCCCGTGTCCTCCTCGGTTCCCCCTCTGCGTGCTCCTCCAGTCCCCCCCATGTCCTCCTCCGGTCTGGTCCCCCTCTGTGTGCTCCTCCGTTCCCCCCATGTCCTGCGGTCCCCCTTGGTGTGCTCCTCTGTGTGCTCCTCCGCCCCCCCCCCCGTGTCCTCCTCTGGTCCTCTTCTGTGGTCCCCCCATGTCCTCCTCCAGTCCCCACATGTCCTCCTCCGGGCCCCCCATGTCCTCCTCCGGTCCCCTTCTGTGTGCTCCTCCAGTTCCCCTCCCTTTCCTCCTCTGGTCCCCCTCTGTGCTCCTCTGCCCCCCCTGTCCCAGATCTTTCAGGGTGGAGAGCAGGGGAAGGAGCCGGTAGATATGTCATTTACCAGCTCCTTCCTTTTCTGAATGGACAGAGCCACTGACTAAAGTGTGTTCAGTTTATGAATGGAGAGGAGCCACTGTTTCCTGTCCATTCATCTTCAGTGCAACTGAGGCTGTAGAAAAAGGGACTGAGGAATCTGTGTCCTCAGTCCCTTTCCTTGTCTCAAAGGGGAGATGTCAAGGGTCTGTTTAGACCCCTGACATCTCACCAAAGCACCCCTTCCCCAACAGGGTTGATTAAAAAAAAAAGGAAACATTGTAATAAATAAATATTTAAAAGTAAAATTGTAAAAATAATAAAAAATAAAATAAACAAAAAAACACTGACACCGTCCACTCCCCCAAAAAAGAAAAAAAATGTTACAAAAGAAAAAACCCCCTCACCTGCCACAGTCACAAAAAAACAAATAAAATAAAAAATAATAAAAATGTTAAA
>BLSH010024769.1:1495608-1525334 GCA_018402905.1 Glandirana rugosa | reverse complement strand
CTAAGTGTCAGAGTGGGGGTGAAGCAAGGACCTCCGGTCCTACAGTACAAGGAACACACTGGTGCGGACAGTACAGAGCTTGTTCCAATTCTCCCCCTCCCCACGTTCATCAGCCCCATGCCGATCCATCTGCCTTCCTTAGTCAGCCCAGTACTCAACACACGGACCCCCCGCTGACTTTATCTGTCCGCACACACTTTGAGACTTTATGCTCTGTACTGTCCGCACCAGTGTGTTCCTTGTACTGTAGGACCTCCGGTCCTTGCTTCACCCCCACTCTCACACTTAGCCGCAGCCAGTGGAGCTCCCTGCTCCATACACGAGACTCCCTCCACCAATAACAGCTGGCAGCAGCGGCACTTTTATATCAGAGTGATATTGAAGTTTTTGGATCCTATCATTTCAGGCTGTCATCTTACCTGATTACTTCCTCCAACAACCACAGGTCTATTATGTGCCTACACTCCCCACTGTGAAGTTATATTGCCAGGGATTCATGTTCAAGTTGCCCATAACTGATTAATCAATGTGGATGCATGAATGGTTTGTGGTGGATGAAAGTGCATGTTAGCCGGCCAGTGTGGCCCCCCTTTTGTAATATTGACAACGTTGCCAATTTTTAGATTTTTGTGTCTACAGTGATTGTAGTTATTATTCACCAATTTTGTTATGCTTTACTTTATACAAATAAAAATTACCTCATTTTAATTATAGCCCGGTGTGTCCCTCAGATGGGTATCTATGTGTTCATACACGATTGTTAGTATAAGTGTTCGTATTGGAGGTTGTGATCATGTTGGAATACTGCCCTGCGGCTCAGTCCCCGAAGGGAGAGGATCATGCTCTGCTTCAGTATGTCACAGCACATGTTGGCATTCATGGTTCTCTCAATGAACTGTAGCTCCCCAGTGCCGGCAGTACTCATGCAGCCCCAGACCATGACACTCTCACCACCATACCTTGACTGTAGGCACGACACACTTGTCTTTGTACTCCTCACCTGGTTGCCTCCACACCAGCTTGACACCATCTGAACCAAATAAGTTTATCTTGGTCTCATCAGACCACAGGACATGGTTTCAGTAATCCATGTCCTTAGTCTGCTTGTCTTCAGCAAACTGTTTGCAGGCTTTCTTGTGCATCATCTTTAGAAGAGGCTTCCTTCTGGGACGACAGCCATGCAGACCAATTTGATGCAGAGTGTGGCGTATGGTCTGAGCACTGACAGACTGGCCCCCCCCCCACTACTTCAACCTCTGCAGCAATGCTGGCAGCACTTGTACGTCTATTTCCTAAAGACAACCTCTGGATATGATGCTGAGCATGTGCACTCAACTTTTTTGGTCGACCATGGCGATGCCTGTTCTGAGTAGAACCTGTCCTGTTAAACCATTGTATGGTCTTGGCCACCGCGCTGCAACTCAGTTTCAGGGTCTTGGTAATCTTCTTATAGCCTAGGCCATCTTTATGTAGCGCAGCAATTCTTTTTTTCAGATCCTCAGAGAGTTCTTTGCCATGAGGTGCCACGTTGAACTTCCAGTGACCAGTATGAGAGAGTGAGAGCGATAACACCAAATTGAACACACCTGCTCCCTATTCACACCTGAGCCCTTGTAACACTAATGAGTCACATGACACTGGGAAGGGAAAATGGCTAATTAGGCCCAATTTGGACATTTTCACTTAGGGGTGTACTCACTTTTGTTGCCAGTGGTTTAGACATTAATGGCTGTGTATTAATTTATTTTGAGGGGACAGCAAATTTACACTGTTATACGAGCTGTACATTCACTACTATACATTGTAGCAAAGTGTCCTTTCTTCAGTGTTGTCACATGAAAAGATATAATAAAATATTTACAAAAATGTGAGGGTTGTACTAACTTTTGTGAGATACTGTATATATATATATATATATATATTTTAAAAAATAATAAAAAAAATAAATCGTAAAAGATAAAATTGTAAAAAAATAATAAAATAAAAAAACGCCTCATCAGTGCCACCTATCTGTGCCCATCAGTGCTGCATATTAATGCCACTGTCACATAACATTAAAAAAGTATTGGTAATCAGTATCGGCGAGTACTTGAAAAAAAGTATCGGTACTTGTACTCGGTCTTTAAAAAGTGTTATCGGTGCAACCCTAATAATTTCATTACATTATCTAACAAACTGAGTATCAGATGATTGTACAGATTGTACAGTTTAAACAGTTTGTTTGCACTCCCAGAGTATGGACCATAACCCTTGCAACTAATTTAAATATAGTGTGTTTCATGTAAAGCAAGAAATAACTTGCTATTTTAGGCCTAAAATATGCTGGGACTACCTCTTTGAGTCCTGAGAATGTATAAAAATACTGCAAGACTAGGATCTGGCGCAGATCAGGGCAAACTATATTTTAGTGCATCAAAAATGTAGCACATTCGTTTATTGGGACATGGGAATGCATTAAGTTATTCTAAAGCTGGTAAAAAGTAGCCCTGAGCTGTCATTTCAAGAAAGATAGAGTTGTTAAACTGAACAGACCTCTTGATCAGTCTGTTCTAGATAAAGTGCAGACACACATCTACTTGTTTTAGTTCCAACAATGTCATCAATAGAAGTTATTAGGAAGGATCTAAGGCTGACTGACCATTATATGAAAAAGAACCAACATTTTCTCTGCAACACAAATCTCAAAGTAAGGTTAGGCATATCTAAGCCCACAAAACAAAAATGTAACATATTGCAGCTTAGCATTCCATAGATGTCGTGTGCATTAGTTTCCTTTTTAAGTCTTTTTTTTTTTTTTAAATAGTAATTTTGCCTGTAAGCCTGCGTTCACACAGGGGCGATCCGACTTAGGCAGGCTTTGCTAGGCGACTTTCAGCGCGACTTCAGTGCGACTTCAATGTGATTTCATGCCAGGCGATTTTGCCTGTGGTCAATAAGAGAAGGGAGGGAGGGGGTTGGCCTAGATAAATTCTATTCTTTTCACTGTAAAGTCGATTCCATGTAGATGGGGAATCTGACTTGGAGGCGACTTCTATTGAATTCTATGAGCACAAGTCGGATAGAAGTCTCCTTGAAGTAGTACAGAAACCTTTTTCTGAAGTCGGGGTGACTTCAGTAGTGTACATTAAGATGGCTCCCATTCATTTCAATGGGATTTCAGATGTCAAGCGACTTGGGGGCGACTCAAGTCAGAGCGCAAATCGCCCTGTGAATGGGCTCCAACACACTTTCTGTCACAGGATGACAACGTTTACTCACTGCACACTACTTATAGAGGAGCCTAGGCTGTTGTTCTGATATTGACTACACACTCCCCACTCTCTTAATCTCCATTATCTAGTGAGAAGGATTTCTGTAGGTCACAGAAATCAGCTTGGAAAGCTGATCATGCTATCTGAGATTTCAGTTGAATAAACCCAAAAGTTACAAGGATTTCTGACAGGATTAACGGGAAGTTATGTACTTGCAAAAAATGTGCTTAACCTAAGGTTTGTACCTGGAGCTGATCATAGTACAGTAAATACTGCAATGCACACGCTCAAAGTGAGATCACACTGCACAAGCCAAGCATTAATACAAAATGGTGCCTGTGCGAGTGTGGTGATTCATGATTCACTAGAGGACCTGTTTAAAACAGAGTGGACTAGGGCCTGATCACTCTACCCATTTACAGTCTACAGCTCATGCAAGACTCTGCAACATGTGCATGAATGGTAGGTTGTAAACCGTTCATTAAATATTCTTCTGGTCCACATTAGCAATGACCCACTGTCGGCTGGGGGACACTCTTTGCACAAGGCCTTGCATCTACTCCATGTTTTCAGGAGAGGACTTGGATAGTCCAAAAGCACCTGAGGTCCATGTGACATGGGGGCTCAGGCCACTTGCCGTGCGCTATGTGGAGGGGGTCTGCTGTTCACCAACAAGTAGGTGACTTTGTCTCCTGTCCATCACCAGCCCCAACTTGACCAGGTTTGCACCACTGTAATTCTCCTCAAGATCCTGTATCCTACTGTGTGTATCCTCCATGAGCTGCACCTGTCCAGCACTGTGGCCTAACTATGTGCTGTTCCAACTCAATTTTACCATTGTGTTCTTAGTACAACATAGGAAACAATCTTAAAAGAGACAGATAATAAATGTTCTCCATCTCAGTAACAGGTCCTCTTTAAGCCAGCAGTGCATCTCTGCCATCAACCAGTATCAGGGGTGCTCATCCTGGGCTCATCATATTTTGAATAAATTAGCATCAGACTCATCTGTCATCTCTATGACCAGGCCTCTCCATTCCAAACAGCCTACTGACCATTAGCTATGCTCCATCCAAACCTTAGATTAGTTCTAAATGCAAAAGGATTTTTACCTTAATGCATTCTCTGCATTGAGGTAGAAAACCTGTGTACAACCCCCAGCCCCCCCTTATACTTAACTAAGCCTGATCCTAATTCAGCGCTGTGCCCAAGAGCAGCGGCTAGCTCCGCTCTTTTCCCCCTCAAAGGCAGATTCACAGCAGTGGGAGCTATTGGCTCCTGCTGCTGTCAGTCAAATTCTATGATGAGGGAGCTGGAGGTGGGGCCAAGCAATTCTGTCTGTGTCTATGGACGCAGGAAGTGCGGCTCAGGTTTAAACCCACAGGTTTACCACAATAGGAACAGCTTCTTATGGTGGCACACTGAGAGGAGAAAGAGCTAGGAGCGGCAGCGGGGGAACTGCAGAAAAGGAGGATCAGGGCTGCTTTGTGCAAAAACATTACACAGAGCAAGTAAGTATCACATGTTTATTATTTAACAAAAAAATAGCCTTTACATTCACATTAGATAGGATCATGCCAGGAATGAAGGCAACTCGCCTCACTTCCTGGAAGGATTTTTAAGAAGAACTCTACCTTACAAGGGCAGTGAATTAGTCCTTGCTTACACACAGGCTTCTTATTGGAAAGCCCAAGCATGCTTTGTGCACTGAACTTCATGGATTTTAAAATAATTATTTTATATAAGCAATTAAAAAATTATAAAATATCAGTTTATAAACAAAATAATATAACAAGAACTATTATACATGCTTTTTGGTTAAATCTGTTATTTCTGTTTATACCCTTTGGCGCACTTGTATGTATTCATGCTGTCTGTGTTTTCCACTAGATCACTCTTACCACTATTGGTTATGGTGATAAAACACCCCGCACCTGGCTGGGGAGAGTCCTGGCTGCTGGCTTTGCTCTTCTAGGCATCTCTTTCTTTGCACTCCCTGCGGTAAGTATACGTTACTTATTTTTTAAAGTGTGTGGAAATCCATTTTTTTTCTGTGGATAGAATGGAGAAGGATTAGGGCTCTTTCACAAGTGCAGCAGGCACTGACGCTTTTCTGAAAAGCAACCCATGCTTGGATTGCTTTTCAGAATTGTTTGACAGGCTTTAAGGAGTCATATGTCACCTCCTCACTGCCAAATTTAACCCTATAACTTCTGTACTCCCGCTCGTCAGTCGTTTGCATCGTGCACAGTTGTGGCACGGTTCTGGCACCACCCCTTAGAACTGCATTAGTCACGTTTTTCCACGGCAGCCATGAGCTGCTCTATGTTAGTGTTTAACCACTTCAGCCCCGGAAGGATTTCCCACTGCAGGACCAGAGCACTTTTTGGGATTCGGCACTGCGTCGCTTTAACTGACAATTGCACGTTGTACCCAAACAAAATTTGCATCCTTTTTTTCCCACTAATAGAGCTTTCTTTTGGTGGTATTTGATCACCTCTGTGTCACTTCTGATCACCGCTATAAACAAAAAAAGAGCGACAATTTTGAAAAAAAAAAACAATATTTCTTACTTTTTGCTAAAATAAAAATCCCAAAAAAATATTAAAAAAACAAATTTATTCATCAGTTTTGGCCGATTTATATTCTTCCTCATATTTTTGGTAAAAAAAAATCACAATTGGCGTTTATTGATTGGTTTGCGCAAAAGTTGCCGCGTTTACAAACCATGAGAATTAGTTTCTGGCGTTTTTACATTTTTTTTTATACTAGTAATGGCGGCGATCTGTGATTTTTATCGGGACTTTGATATTGGGGCGGACATGTCGGACATTTTTGACACTTTTTTGGGACCAATGACATTTATACAGCAATCAGAAATGTAAATATTCACTGATTACTGTATAAATGTCATTGGCAGGGAAGGGGTTAACTGTGTTCCATAGACGTGTTCTAACTGTGAGGGGCCTGGACTGCTATGGACATAAGAGATCTAACTGATCCCAGTGACAGGGATCAGTAGATCTCTTATATGCCACCTGTCAGGATGGGGAACCGCTGTGTTTATATCGGCGGTTCCCCATTCTTTGCCTCTGGCAGCTCATCGCAGCTCGCCGGCGGATATCGGGTCCCGAGCCACGGGCACACTCCTCCAGCGGCGCGCTCTTGCCCCCTAGCTGCGCATGCGCGAATCACCGCCTATTTACGGTGATTCGCGAGACACATCCACACTGTCACCGTAAATAGACAGTGCGCGGTCGGGAACCAGTTAAGCCAGTGGTTGGAGGGCAGTAGAACTGTGGCTCAACCACCTGCTTTTACTGCCCCCCAACCTCACATGCAAATTAACTTTAATTCCCTTTGTCAGGTTTGGCTTTACAAAGCTCATTTAGCAAGGGTAATACTAATTAGGACTATTTTCTTGTCTTACAGGGGATTCTGGGTTCAGGGTTTGCCCTAAAAGTTCAAGAACAACACAGACAGAAACATTTTGAGAAGCGTCGGACTCCAGCAGCTAATCTTATACAGGTAAGGTAGAATGTGACAAAACTGATGCACTGCTGTGTTCACTGTGACTAGGGATTCTTGTGCTTGTTCCAAACCGGGTTTAGATCCAAACGGCTGTTATTCCTGGGCCATTTTAGTACAATGTCATGAGTATCCTGCCCTTTTGTGTATATCAGCTGGAGTGCAGGGAATCTCCTGCCCGCAGCTCATTTGCCCAGAAGTGACAGTTGACTTCCAAGTTTGTTTGCAACAAACACATGCTCATCCTTAAGGCTAGGTTCACACAAATGATATGATGTTCAGTGTTATTACATAGTATTTGAATGCATTTTTGATACTACTGCGTGTTGATTCATTCCTGCTGTCAACCAGCAGGGATGATTCATTGGTTGTTAAGGAGTTGGCACTCGCTGGTGTCCTAACAACCAGTGTCTCATCCCTGCTGTCAGCCGGGTTCCCCCCGGAAAAGTACCCCCCCATGATGAGGACACGTGGCTGGGTATGGTAGCAGAAGTGTGGGGGGTACGCTGGTTCCCCCCTTTTCCTTGCCTGCCAGGCTGAATGCTCGGATAAGGGCCTGCCATAAATTTTATAGGGGACATTTTTTCTTCTTTTGGCGTAGGGTCCTGCTTGGAATTTGGGGGAAAACCCCAAGCCATTATTTTTACTGACAGGCTTATTTGTTGACAGGCTGCTGTCACCTGGGAATCCCCGACTGTCTGCAGAGATGAGTCACTGGTTGTTAGGACACCAGCACATGCCGGTTCCTAAGAACCAACACAAATTGCAGGCAAAAATGTATTTTTTATCACACAAATAGAGCTTTCTTTTGGTAGTATTTAATCACCTTTGGAGTTTTTATTTTTTGCTAAACAAACAAATGATGTGCGCTGATGAGGCTGCACTGATGGGCACTGATAGGCAGCACTGATAGGCACCGATAAGGCAGCACTGATGGGCACTGATAGGTGGCACTGATGAGGCGGCACTAGTGGGCACTGATGAGGCTGCACTGATGAGGCTGCACTGACAGGTGGCACTGATGGGCACTGATAGGTGGCACTGAAGGGCACTGATAGGCGGCACTGATAGGCACTGGTAGGTGACCCTGATAGGCAGCACTGATAGGTGGCACTGATGGGTGCTGATTGGCAGCACTGATGAGCACTTATAGGTGGCACTGTTGGGTACTGGTAGGTGGCACTGGTGGCAATGCTTAGCAGTGTTGAAATGCACTGTAGGTGCACTGGTGAGCTCTGGTGGCACTGGTGAGCACTGGTAGGTGGCACTGATGGGCACTGATTAGCAGCAGTGGGTCTGGAATAGAGCTGCACGATTAATCATTAAAAAATTGCACTCTCAAGTCAACCCTCCTCAAGGTCTTAATCCAGCATTTCCTTGATTCTATGTAAACAGCGCAGAGCCATTCTCTGCTCACTCACAGCTGTCAAAAAAAGAGCCTCCAGGAAATGTTTATCAACATTGCCTGATAACTATAAACAAAGTATCTTTTGGCTCTGAGCCGGCTCACACAGGGGCGACTTTAGTCGCCAGACAAGTCACGCTCCATGCATTGCGATGGAACCGTTCTAATAGGAGCGACTCAAGTCGCTCCAACTTAGAAAAAGGTTCCTGTACTACTTTGGGGGCGACTTCAGACGACTTGCATTGACTTCTATACAGAAGTCGCTTGCAAGCCACGCTGAAGGCGCGCTGTGCGGGGTTGCGCTGAGTCGCCCTGAAGTCGGATTGCCTATGTGTGAACCAGCTCTTAATCAAAGGAATGAACTTCCGTCTGTAAATGAGGGCAGTTCAACCACTTAAAGACTTAGAGCCCTTTCACAATGGGGTCACCCAAGTGTTAGCGGTGAAGCGCCACTAGTCTAGTGGCGCTTTACCTCTGTTATAGCAGTGCTTTGACGCCGCTATTTGGGCGGCAGCGGGGTGCTTTTAACCCCTAAGAAGGGGTTAAAAAGCGCAGATGCGTGGGGCTTCCGAATCGGTGTACAGCTGCTTGGGAAGCGCTGCCCATTCATTTCAATGGGCAGGGGTGGTGGAGGAGCAGTGCAGGAGTTTTTTTCCTCTCCTGAAAACGCACTGTCCCAGTGAAAAAGCACTCAGGCTTTCACACTGGGGTGGATTAGGAGGCAGTTTAGAGGTGCATTACAGATGCTATTTTTAGCTCAAATAACGCCTATAAAGCGCCTCAGTGTGAAAGGGGTCTAAGCCTTTCCCTGACACTTGTTGCTTACAAGTTAAAATCAGTATTTTTTGCTAGAAAATTATTTAGAACCACCAAACATTATATATATTTATTTAGCAGAGACTATAGAGAATAAAATGGCAGTTGTTGCAATATTTTATGTCACACTGTATTAGCGCAGTGGTTTTTCAAACACAAATTTTGCGAAAAAATACACTTCAATGAATTAAAAAAAAAACTAAACAGTAGAGTTAGCCCAATTTTTTTGTATAATGTGAAAGATGATGTTACGCTGCGAGAATCGTGATCTTTATTCTAAGCAAAAAATTGTGATTCTCATTTTTTTCAGAATCGTGCAGCTCTAGACTGGAGTATGTGGGACCGATGTCCCGTTTACTCCAGACGGCAATCTGCTTTTTTTTTTTTCTCCTCACGCTGAAAAAAAAGCTGATTACTGGCTCTGTTTACATCATGTGATCAGTTGTCATTGGCCATAAATCAAAGACTAATCAACACAAAGAACACGGTATGGGTGGAGGCAGAAGGGCACAGTACAATGAGAGTCAGGAGGGCACAGTATTGGTTCTGGGATGCTTCCCGGGACTGCTGTAATGCAAAATTGTCATGGGGCAGGCCATAGATTATCCACCACTGGTGTAAGGAAAGAAAATTGTTTGATTCCTGCATCAACAGAGTCAGTGTTGATGGGGAAATCCCTTGAGCAGCGCTATTGTGTTCTGCTGGCGGGGTGCGCAGGGAGTTTGCTGCCTCATTATTTGGTGTTACCTCTGGACGTCTTCAAATAAAAGCATTGTTAATGTAAACACGTGAAGGAGCTGTGCGGTGCCATAGGACATAGTGCTTAATTGCAAAACTAAATGTTGTCATCCAGTTCCTTGCAGAAAAGGACAGATAACGTTTCCTAGTGCTTGTGCCTGGAACACAGGCAAGGGAAAACTGACTGCAGGACAGAGACAACAAATATTCTTTTACATAAGCAGTTTGCAGCTTCTATGCGACAGTATAATGGATTTCATAACCAACCCAGGCTAATGAGAAGGAAAGTGTGTTTGTTTATTTGCATTGTGATGAGCAATACCCTGAGAGAATCAGAGTTAGGGTGACCACATTTCCAAACTGCCATTCAGTTTGGCCCAGGGCCAGGGGGCAATTCCGGGACACTGTATTGTCCCAGAATGAAGGTGCCCGGGACCTGGGAAAGAGCTGCCAATTATGGGACTGTCCCGGATGTGGTCACCCTAATCAGAGTACACATGCAAGTGTATAAATAATGATTTTTTTTTTTTTTTTGGATTTGGGAAGAGTTAGAATCTTTGTCAGGTTTTTTTGTTGTCTGTGTCCCTGTTAGAGAGATTTACTCCTCTTTATTCCTATTGACCATTGTTACAGAGAGAATGGGAAATCCAAAATGTTGCAGTTGTTGCTGGAAAGGAGGCGAGGAGAAATATCCCAATGGGGATCTCTGCTAAGCTGACAATGGGATTTCCTCTCACTTACTGTTGTGTCAAAGGCAGATTTCCCCCTAATGGGACACAGAGAGCAAAAAAGAAAAACCACAAAAGAATTCCTGACAGTGGATTTAATTATTTGTATACTCTTTAGCAAGCAAAAAAAAGTTTTGGCTTATTGTGGCTCAATCCTTCTGTCATATTACTATTGCCATTAGTTTTAATGAGTCATTTTGACTTATTGTTCAATGTTAGTTTATGTCTTGAAATCTTTAATAAAAATCTATTGAACATCAAAAAAAAAAATGGCTAGAAATACACTTTTCTTGATCTATACTGGAGAATTGAGTCACTGAGCAATTTCCTAAAGGTCTATTAATCAATGTTTTCACCCAAGATATGCACATTTTGCACATATGATTCAGTTGAAAAAATAAATGAATCTTGGATGTGAATCTTGGTTGAAAACATTAATAAATAGACCCCTAGGTCCCTCTGGGTTACCATGGGTGTCTAGAGTTCTCACAGTCATGCAAATGTCCACCTGCCATTTAAAGTAAACAGCACATTTTTTAATCACAAACAGCTACATTCAGTTGCTTTGAATGATGTCCACAAACCAAATATGAAATAACCCTAAAAAATAACAAAATGTACAGTTTGTTTCAATTTCTTTTTAGATATAAAGTTAGGTCCAGATATATTTGGACACATGTACAATTTTATTTTTTTCATGTATTTACCAAAACATATTCAAGCTACAGTTATATGGATATGGTCTGAAAGTGCACACTCGCAGGTTTAATTTGAGGATAGAAAGAAACACACTGCTCCTGCGCGCAAAAGATTGCCATAGGGTAAATTGCAGAAGAGGGAAATCTTCACAAGTCACACCACCGCATCGGCCGTGCTGCCACTCTCAACAGGTCAGGGAGGACCCAAAGAAACAAGGACAGAGGGCACACCAGCCTTGCATATTACCTTTGCAACACTAAAATGTATTAAAAGACAAAAATGCATACTCACAAACGAGTGATAAGATCAGGCATATAATACAAAGTCCATCATGTGCATCATCCAGCAAGGACTGCTGGCCAGTAAGCTTGAGTGAGATGAGAGTCCAAAGTAAGCTGATGCATTTCGAGGGTGACCCCTCTTCCTCAGAGCAAGATTTGGACTGTAGGTAGATGGTTTATATAAGTTGACTAGGAGCAAATAGAATGAGTCATGTAATCCAAATTTGAGGGTATGTCCATCCAAATCAGAGGAAGGGTTTAGGAATTACAGCTCTTAAGAATAGCTATTCCCCCTTTTTCAAGGGACCAAAAGTAATTGGACAATTGAATCAAAAGCTGGTTCATGGCCAGGTGTGGGCTACTCCTTCATTATTTCTTCATCGATTAAGCAGGTAAAAGGTCTGGAGTTGATTCCAAGTGTGATATTTGCATTTGTAATGTATTGTTGAGAACCTACATCATGCGTTCAAAGGAGCTGTCCATGCAAGTGAAACAGGCCATTGTAAGGCTTCAAAAATTAAACAAATCCATCAGAGAGATAGCAGCAACATTAAGAGTGGCCATATCAACAGTTTGGTATATTCTAAGGAAAGAAGAACGCGCTTGTGAGCTCAGCAACATAAAAAGGCCTGGGTGTCCACGGAAGATAACAGTGGTGGATGATTGCAGTATCCTCTATATGGTAAAGAAAAACCCATTCACAACATCTAGACAAGTGAAGGACACTCTCCAGGAGGTGTCAAAGTCTACAATCAAAAGAAGACTTAACGAGAGCAAACACCACAAGGTGCAAACCATTCTAAAAAAGCCAGACCAGTTCTGGAAAATTCTTTGGATGGATGAAACTAAGATTAATCTGTACCAGAATGACGGGAAGAAAAAAGTGTGGAGAGGGCTTGGAACAGCTCATGATCCAAACACACAACATCATCTGTAAAACATAGTGGAGGCAGTGTGATGGCATGGGCATGCATGGCTTCCAGTGGCACTGGGTCACTGGCACTTATTGATGATGTGATAGAAGACAGAAGCAGCTGGATGAATTCTGCAGTGTTTAGAGATATACTGTCAGCCCAGATTCAGCCAAATGCAATGAAGTTAATTGGACCGCGCTTCACAGTACAGATGGACAATGATCCAAAACACACTTCAAAAGCAACCCAGGAGCTTTTGAAGGAAAAGTAGTGGAATATTCTGCAATGGCCGAGTCAATCATCTGATCTCAACACTATTAAGCATGCATTTCACTTGATGAAGACAAAACTAAAGGCATAAAGACCCACAAACAAAGAACAGCTGAAGACAGCTGCAGTTAGAGCCTGATAAAGCATCAGAAAGGAGGAAACCCAGTCTTTGGTAATGTCCATGGGTTCCAGACTTCAGGCCGCCACTGCCAGTAAAGGATTCTCAACAAAATATTTAAAATTAACATTTTATGTATGATTATATTCATTTGTCCAATTACATTTGAGCCCCTGAAAATTGGGGACCGTGTATAAAAATGGTTGCAGTTCCTAAAATTTGTGCTTGATATTTATGTTCAACCCCTTGAATAAAGCTGAAAATCTGCACTCCAAGTTAATTTGGATTATTTTACTTTAATTTTATTCTGGTGGCATACAGAGCCAAAAGAATGAAAATTGTGTCCAAATATATATGGACCTAACTGTATATGCTTACGGGGCAGTCTTACTTGCTCATTACATATGCAACATCTGCTTGCTGCTTTGCATGGCTGCATAATGATTGTTCTTTACTGATACTTCCCATGATGAAAGTCTATGGGGTTGACTTAAAACAAAGTCAAAGCTTTTCCTTAAGAAAATTAATGTTTACTAATTTTGGTATATAAGGTGGAGCTGTGTTTACCATAAATACCCAATCATGTCCAGGAAAAAAAAGTTTTTTTTCTTGCACATGATTAGAGGATTGAAGTGAACACAACTCCAATGCATTAACAAAGTACCATTCACTTTGCTAAGAGAACAGTCCCCATTCCTGTAGGAATGCAACCCCTGTGAGCCAACCGACTCATTAAACACTATGCACACCCTGTTTAGCTAATGTTATTTCTCCACAGCTGTTAAACAGCAAAGTGGAATAGGACTGAGATGAACTCAGAGATCCCTCTAATGGTTAATTTACAAATCTGTATATTTAATACAGTAATAGATTAAAGCGGAAGTAAAGTCTGCTATAAAAAATGTTTTAAGGCCCCCCAGGTGGGTTATGCCATTATGTACTAGTATTCACAGCATGTTAGTATATTATGGCAGACTTACCTGTCATATGGTGTCCTTCAGTGCAGTGCTGGGGCCGATCCGGTGGGCCCCCGAAACTTCCATCTTCGCCAGGTCTTCCTTCCAGGTCCCGTGCCTTTGGTCACTTGATAGGCCAAGCTGCAATGATGTTACTCCCACGTTGTAATGTGTCTCCGTGGCTGACTCCAGTTCACGGCTAAATCCTGTAATATGTCCCCAGTCTCCGACAACTCATATATAATTTCTGCAGTTTCTGACCGTGTCCTGTAGTATGCACATAATCTCTGACCATCTACTGTAGTATGCATATAGTCTCTGATTGTCTCCTGTAGTATACCCATAGTCTCTGATCGTCTCCTGTAGTATGCCCATAGACTCTGATGGTCTCTTGTGTATGTCCTCTAGTATGCCCCAGTATCCAACAACTCATATATAATTTCTGCAGTTTCTGACCATCTGCTGTAGTATGTGCATAGTCTCTGATCGTCTCCTGTAGTATGCCCATAATCTCTGACCATCTCCTGTAGTATGCACATAGTATCTGATTGTCTCCTGTAGTATGCCCATAGTCTCTGACTGTCTACTGTAGTATGCCCATAGTCTCTGACCGTCTCCTGTAGTATGCCTATAGTCTCTGACCATCTCCTGTAGCATGCAAATAGTAAAAAGGGATTATCAATCTCCTGCGCTGTGCTAGAGGCCTGGGTGGGGTCTAGGTTCTCAGTTTTATGCTGACTTTAGGAGGGTAATGGTTGCCTTGCCACTTCCCACAGACTGGGGGGTCCGAATACTACAACAAAAAAAATGTCTCTAAGGAAGAAGTTCACCTCGAAACTCGTCAGCCATTGCCATCTGGAGACAGCCCCCTTAGTTGGGGAATGTACACAGTACAGACCTTGATGATGGTGGTCTCTTGATATGCCTGTATTCAAGCTTTGTTTGTGAGTATGCTACTTACTTTTTAATTAATACATTTTATAGTGGATAATGCACTAGGCCAGTATACCCATAGTTTCTGACCATCTCTTGTAGTATGCCCATAGTCTTTGACCGTCTCCTGTAGTATGCCCATAGTCTTTAACCATCTCCTGTAGTATACCCATAGTGTCTGACCATCTCATGTAGTATGCTCATAGTTCTTAACCATCTCCTGTAGTATACCCGTAGTCTCTAACCATCTCCTGTAGTATGCCCATTGTCTCTGACCATCCCCTGTAGTATGCCCATAGTCTCTGACTATCTCTTGTAGTATACCCAATGTCTCTGACTATCTCCTGTAGTATGCCCATAGTCTCTGACCATCTCCTTTAGTGTGTCCAAAGTCTCTGACCATCTCTTTTAGTATACCCAAAGTCTTTGACCATCTCCAGTAGTATGCCCAAACTCTCTGACCATCTCTTGTAGTATACATATAGCCTCTGGCCATCTCTTGTAGTATGCCCATAATCTCTGAATATCTCTGACCATCTCCTGTAGTATGCCTAAAGTCTCTGACCATCTCTTGTGGTATACCCAAAGTCTCTAACCATCTCCTGTAATATGCCCATAGTCTCTGACCATCTCCTGCAGTATGCCAATAGTCTCTGACCAATTCTTGTAGTATGCCCATAGTCTCCAACAAACTCCTGTTGCATGTCTGCAGACTTTGATAGCTTTCTGTAGAATTACATCCAATTCTTATTATGTGTGACCCTTTGGTTATGTCAGGGGCCCAATCTGAGTCCCGCTATATGAAGTGCACCACTGCCATAAGGTATTCCTTGCCTCAATAACTCAAAATAAGTGATATATTATAGTATACTTTTCCTTTTTTCCTAACGCTATACTTTTCATAACCAGCATCAGAACATATCTTGGCTATTTGCATCACACATCAAGATACCGAATGTAACACTGTAGTGTTCTTGTTTCATTTACTCAACTACTGTATGTCTTCACATTTAGTGCTTGACTTTGCTGTACTACAGGTAAAGAAATTACACATGATGTTCTTTTAAAATATTATAAATATACACTTGTTCTTGGTCCAGTGCGGAGATCATGGACCATTATTAGTCAGGGTTGGGAAAAATTGTACATTCTGCCTTGCACAAGAGATCTATTTGCAGTAAAATAATTATGTGCTATATTTATTCAATATTAGCATTGTCAATGCTTTCCCAGTAATAGATGGAGTGCAGTAGCACTTATCAACTAGTCTGCAATAATGTTTCATTGTAATACTGGCTCTAAACTATAAAGGTAAAATCCATTTGGTTGCTGTTGGCGTTTGGATTTTGCACACCTTTGTTGTCTAGGCAAATAAGTTCATCTGTTCTATTTGGCTTCAATTCATCTTGGTATTCCTAGGATTACAGTCTGTAGGAATAAGGTGCATCCATAAAGTATTGTTTATATTAGAGAGAATGAAGGCTTGCTTTTATAATGCTGTTGTATGAATACCGTTATGTGTTTGCTTACAGAAAAGTGTGTTTTCTTGCTATTCAGTCTGTGTTCAGTATGCAGAGCTCTTGTCCTCGTGAGTGAATTTTCTTCTCACTGCCATAATATTTAGGGGAGAGTAGAGTGTTGCTATGGAAGGTATTTATTTTCCCATCAAAATAAAAAGGCCCAGGTCTTCCCCCTCCCGAACCCTGGCAGTTGCTGGTTTATAAATGCTAAGCTCTTTGTGTATGGGGGGTGTTAATACTTTGAGGTGGGGGGAGATCTTTGGAAGCTGGAAACTATCAAACCCACTGGGGGAATAGAAGGATCTCAGTATCCTGACAGTAACATAAAGCAGATCGCTTTCTCACCTATTAGTGGAAAATGGTGTGATCTTCAATAAATATTATGTAAAATGCCATCAAAAGACAGTAGATATGTGTTATGCAGTGATATTCCATGCTGTTATTTGGGGTGTTTTATGGCAATGGAAAAGAAAAGTGGACGTGCTTCCAAGGGGCGCCATTTTTTCTTTTATATTATAACATACAATAGAAAAAATATAGCTTGAATCAGGTTGGTTGCTTCATTATTAAACTAACTCAGTACTATGTTTATATAATAAGGTGATGCAAACAGCAACAAAAACATACAAACTATAGTAGCTGTAGCGGTATCCCCGTAGGGGCTGCTGAGTATAGTGGTCCACCTGTCACTCTGCCCAGCATTCACCTTCTCAGTTACTCAATCAGTCAATGGACAGTCCATATGCTTGTGTTTATTGAGGGAATTTAACTTGGATGGGATAGGGAATTCATGGGATGTCCAGAAATGAATTGCAGTATTTGAATTTGGGACAGAAACTATGTACACATCCTGTACATCTAGACACATCAGACTCCTCCTGCTGCCAGCTAGGCCTGCCTAAATTTAGCTACTCTCACCAACAACCTCACTCTAGCACCTATGTAGAGGGTACTACATAGCCCATAGTAACCAGTCAGATTTTGGCTACCAGTAGACCAGGGAAAGCATTTTGCACATTGCTCTTACCTCACAAGTTGACTATGCCCTGGTTTACACTATGAATCACCTATGAATTGCACAGGAGTTGCACTGCATTCCTATGCAAATTACATCCGATTCAGTGCGGTGCTATTTGAGTACATTTATTTTGAATGGGCTCAAATCACACCAAAGATGTGCAAGGTTCAATTTTAGAAACACACCGCAACTAGATTGCATGGTCGTTTTGTACCATGCGATCCCGTGCCAGCAAACACACTGCTTTTGTGACCTGTGTTTAGGTGCACCAACACCTACTGCAGATCGCAAGGACAGTGCAGTTTAAATGCGGTGCAGGGAACACACATGGATCTTGAGTTTTCCACATCGCTTTAAAGCTTAACGGATACTTGCTTACCTAAGATGAAAATGAAAATTAGATGTAAAATGTTATATTGTTAAATATAAAAACATCGTCTTTTAGTTTAACCGCTTCCCATCCAGCGACGTACCAGTACCTCGCTGGATTGAAAAGTTGATATGTCAGTCATCGCTGCAGCTGCAGTGATAACCAAGATATCGTTTTTTAGGGCCAGCGATTCTCTTCACTGTAAAAGTAATCCTAGCAGCTAAGAAGCCACTAGATTATTTTTACAAGTGGTGGATGGGAATCCCACCCCCCTCCTGTTGCTGCCTTTACAGGGCTCTCCTGTGCGATTGGGGAGCCTGGTAAGGATGCGACCTGTGGCATCTAGTTCCTGGAACACAGTGAGAAGAACTGATGTTGTTCCTCCCACTGAGGATTTTTTCACTTCCGGTTTCAGTCTCATGTAAACAAGCCGTTACCGACTTGAACAAGCATTGGATCAAACTGATCTTGGTTTGATCAGATGCTTTTTCGAGGCCAGAGGAGACCCCAGATCCCTCTATGAAGAGGGCCTGTCCCCCTATAAAGAGAGCCCCGTTCCCCCTGTGGTCATGTGGAAATGTGAATGTGCACGTATATCCCTTACACATATGTAAACGAGGACCGCACCACACATGTGAGGTATTGCCTGAATGCCATAGCGAGAAAAATCATTTTAGCACCAGACTTCCTCTATAACTCAAAATTGGTAACCTCTAAGCTTTTAAATCGGCGCCTATGGAGATTTTTAGGTGCCATAGTTTCACGCAGTTCCACAGGTGGACACAATTTTAAAGTGTGACATGTTTGGTATCTCTTTACTCAGCGTAACATTATCTTTTATAACAATTTGGTATTATACTGTGTTTTTGTGCATTAAAATTAATTTCAAATGTATTTTTTCCCAAAATTTGCATTTGAAAAACCACGGCACAAATATCGTGTGGCATAAAGATATCTAACCCCGACCATTTTATTCCCTATGGCCTCTGCTTAAAAATATATATAATCTTTGTGGGTTTTAAGTAGTTTTCTAGCAAAAAAATGTTTTTTTTTATATGTAGGCGAGGAATGTCAGAATTAACCCAGTCTGGAACTGGTGAAAATATTTCATTTTCTAACCCCTCAGGCATTCTTCCCACATCCAGATCCCAGAATAAAAAAGACTGCATTGAGAACCCCCCACCCCCTTAATGGACTATTTTCCACAATGCATTGCCTGAATGTAATTTCAGTACAGCTTCCTAAGCAGAAACAAGTTATCTTTTTTGTGTGCTTAAAGTGGACTTTGAACCGAAAGCACAATTTAACTCATACATTTTTAATATTCAAAGCAAACTCACCCATCCATCCATGTTCCCATGCTTTCTTTTTTCTGAGAAATCACTTTGAAAAATGAACCCCTAGCATTTCTAGCAGTGGTCATCTTGAATAAGGGCAAATGATTAATGTAGCATTTACTCCCTGGAATCCATCTGCCCTTACTGTGATCACGCCCTAGAAAATCTCGCACATTTACAGTACAATATACACAGGCTGCAGGTACACTTTTATAAGGTCAGCTGTGCAGGCAGGAGAGCGTACTTAGCTGAGAAAGACTTCTGGGTTGTATGACATAAGTATATATAATATACCTTTCTATCTAATTACTAAGGCTAGCAGCATAAGGATTATAGTTAAATTAGTTACTATTGATTGAGAGAGTTTAGTTCTGCTTTAATGAATAGGATCACATAAGTGGTTGTTGATCTACACTAGATAACTTTTTAGACATGATCACACATGCTTATTCTTATATATTATTTTAATTATCAACCAATGAAAATCTAAAAAATACTATTTATTTCTATAGCAACATAATCTCCCCTGATAATGTACAAAGTTATAGATAAAGAAGTAGTAGAAGAAATACAATGCACACAGTATTCCAAAGATGTATATCAAAATGTAGCAATACCATTAAAAGAGAGGGGATCTGTTTATACAGATACCCTATCTAGAGTGGTAAGGGGTAGAAATGAGATGTGATTAGGGAAGCAAGTAAGCTGTATGAGAAATGGCAGTGATGGATCAGTCAGTGAGAATACCTTGCCTCAAAATTTATGTATGACCAAAGAACTGTTTCCAAAGAAGTTGAGAGGCTTTTGAGAAGTTCATGATGCAGGAGAGTGAGGTAGTGACTAGAATGCAGGAAGGAGAAGGTCAGAAGAAGACTGGGTGTTTCATTTGTATGGTTTCTAGAAGTTTGTGAAGAAATATATGGAAGGACCAAACTGTAAATAGCTTTGTTACTTTGGAGCTACAGGTTTGAACTGCACTCTCTGAGTAACTAATAGCTATCCTCTCAGTCAGTGGTGGGACTAACAAAAAGGAATAGAATTTGAGGAGCAAGATAAACAGCAGAGTTAAAGTGGTTGTAAAAATCGAAGGATTTTTTACCTTCTTGCATTTTATGCATGAAGATAAAAATCCTTCAGTATGCAGCTCCCCAATACCCATCCAAATCCAATCCTGATCCAGCAATGTACATAAGATCGGCTGCTCTCCCAGGTCTCTGCCTCCTTATTGGCTGAGACATATCAGTGGGAGCCATTGTTAATCACAACCAGTGAGCCAATAAGGAGAGAGCAGGGGTGTGTGTGTCTTATGGAAACGCAGAGCAAAGCTTTGAAGCGAGCATGCATGAGTGCCTTCATAGCAAGCAGCTTGCTGTGGGGGCACTCGGAGAAGAGAAGGAGCCAGGAGTGCCGATGGGGGACCTGAGAAGGGCAGGATTGGGGCTGCTCTGTGCAATGGTTTTGCAATCATACTTTTGGTAAGTATAAGATGTTTGTTATTTAAAAAGAAAAACAAAATTAACCTTTACAATCACTTTAAGGATGGACAAGTATAGCACTATTCTTTTTGTTGGAGGGTATTAATGGATCCAAGTTATGGAGGTGGATTTACTAAAACTGGAGAGTGCAAAATCTGGTGCAGCTCTGCGTAGAAACCAATCAGCTACCATTTTTTTTTTTGTCAAAGCTTAATTGAACAAGCTGAAGCTAGAAGCTGATTGGCTCCCATACACATCTGCACCAGATTTGTCATTTTCCAGTTTTAGTAAATCAACCACATGATGTTGGTGTGCACTAGCAGGCAGCAGTGTCATGTGTAAGGAAAAAAAAGTTGAAGGATATATTTTTTTTTACAATGGCAATGACAGGAGCTAGTTCGTCAATGTAAGATTTAGGTTTGAGAGTATAATCACATATTACCATTAAGCAACAAATTAAGGGAGCTGTGGTTGTTGGGTTTTATCAGCGATAATTATTTAATGTATGGGAGTGGAGAAGCAATGAAAGATAGACAGTCAAGAACAAGACTCGGAAAAAGCAGAAATGTAGAGCAATATCAGCAAATTTGTACACTTTATTGAAAATAAAGAAAGCATCCACTTACATGTAAAGAAAAATTCATCCAGCCTTCGTGAAGGGGCAGGGTCACCAGCTCACAGAATGCCACAGCATAACAGATGTGAATGGAGGAGAAACACGATTCACACACAGAGCAGGGGTGCAGTCTCAGCAAAAAGCCAGTACTTATAAGCAGCTGGCAATGCAGAGAGCAGTACACTCTGAACTGGAGCTCCAGGGCTGCAGAGGAGACACACATAGGGCACCTAGTGCTCCCTGTTCTGTCAGCAGCCTGGGATACAGGAAACACCATGCCCATTTCTGCTTTTTTCCAAGTCTGAGCCTGGTCCATCCTATGGTAGCTTTTTGTAGATGCTGCATCTTATGCACGTCTGACCCCTGTTTTCAGTACCAGAGAGACTATGCTCAGGGGGTCCTCACTTTCATGACAGATTCCATAATGCTTTATTGCACACAGCTTGACAAGGGTCTACCGAGTCTTGAACTGTTCCCCTGGTCTTTTTCTACCTTCTAACAGTTCACGAGTTACTGCAACAGTTTGTTTGTTTGTTTAGTCAGGAACAAAACAGTCATGAAGTAATGTTGGGAGCTTGAAGATAGCATGATTTGAGTATAATCTGAATAGAATTGATATTTAAAGCCCAATTCGCTAGCCAGCTGTTGAAGACCATGAATATAAATGAAAAGGAGAGATGTCCAAGAACAGAACTTTGTGGCGCACCCACAGAAACTCTGATGATCCATCCAGAGAGATGCAGCCCATTCATTTAAAATGAATGGACTGAAATTGCACCACACAGAACTGCATGTGCGTTCCTGTGCGATTCCCAGTCTGAACCGGCCCTAAGAACATACACTCACAAATACACACAAGTATACTTAAGGCAAATTTATTTCACGTATAACGAATACCATGTGTCCATTTGTTCTTAAAGGGAATATACTGTATAGTTCTTAAAACATAATATATAGTTATTTGAATGCTTTTATTCTAGATAAGGGATCTCAAAACTTTTGAAACAAAGGGCCAGTTTACTGCCCCTCAGACTTTTGGGGGGGGGGGGCGTACTTTAATTAGTAGAAGCAGAAAATGGTGTCAGTGGAAGGAATAATGTCCCATCTTTGGTGTCAGTGGGAACAATAGTGCCTGATTGTTGGTGTCAGTGGGAGGAATAGTGCCCCATCATTGGTGTCAGTAGGAGGAATTGTCCCTCATCATTAATGTCGGTGGGAACAATAGTGCCTGATTGTTGGTGTCAGTGGTAGGAATAGTGCCCCATCATTGGTGTCAGTAGGAGGAATTGTCCCTCATCATTAATGTCAGTGGGAGGAATAGGTCCTCATCATTGGTGTCAGTGGGAGGAATAGAGCCCCATCATTGGTGTCAGTAGGAGGAATTGTCCCTCATCATTAATGTCAGTGGGAGGAATATTCCCTCATCATTGGTGTCAGTGGGAGGAATAGTGCCCCATCATTGGTGTCAGTAGGAGGAATTGTCCCTCATCATTAATGTCAGTGGGAGGAATAGGTCCTCATCATTGGTGTCAGTGGGAGGAATAGTGCCCCATCATTGGTGTCAGTAGGAGGAATTGTCCCTCATCATTAATGTCAGTGGGAGGAATATTCCCTCATCATTGGTGTCAGTGGGAGGAATAGTGCCCCATCATTGGTGTCATTGGGAGGAATAATCCCTCATCATTGGTGTCCAGTGGAAGGAATAGTGTCCCGAGGACCAGATAAAAGCAAGCAAAGGGCTGCATGCTGCAGTTTGGAGACCACTGTTCTACAGTAGATAAACATGTAGAGGAGCTTTACAAAAATATTATTAGTGTTTTTGAATGCTTTAAAATCCTTGTTTCTATGACTATTGTGTATTTACATTATATGTCCATGGCGACATTGTCTTTTTAGCACACTTTGTTTCTTTTTTTTTTTGCTTTGCAGTTCTTTGCAATGGTTGTATTCTTCCACCTTTTCTCACAATGCAAGTCTATAAGTCTGCTAACTCACTGAAAAACATGCCCTCCCAATGTGGCTAATAATTTATCTCAACTATTGTTGAACAGACAGGCAGTGTCCTTGTATTGGCAGATCTGCCCTACTTCAAGTGGCTAATATACAAATCTGTTCGATCTACAAATCATTACATCAAATAAAATAACTAAAAAGCAAGCATGTAACAATGTGGAAGTCACATACAAAGTAGTCAAGGTTAACATTGAAATAAGAACCTAAAATATTCACACACTGATACTAAAAATGATTTTTCATTCAACAAACAAGTCATCTTTGATAGACTGCTAATAGGCTAGTGGATTTGTTGTCAAATAATGTTTGCAATTTAATTTACTATAACTATACTGATATATATATGATGCAAAAATCTTATTACCTGAATAATAGATTCTCACAGATCCATCCTTGCAGCTTTCCCTTACTAGTTTGTCATTCATTTGTCAGAAAGGGAAACCTATAAACATAAAAGTTCTGTTAATAGTTGTACTGTTCATCTAAAATATTTTATTAACCACAGTTTTCACCAGTGTAGTAATTTTGCTCTTTGGGGATGACTACAGATATTTAAAAAATGGAATTGATGGCTACTAAAATAAGCATACATAGCAGAATGCCAGCGTGGGAAGGAGATTTATTTCAACCCCAAATAAGAGTGCCAAGAGCCTGTGGTTCATTGAACCTCCCCACAGTTTTCATTGGGATGTGACTTTATTTGTATTGCCTGTTTCACATATTATACACCACTGTGCCTCCTCGGAATCAATTAAAGTCAACCTGTGAGAATGGAAATATTTCTTTAATTGACAGAAAGCCAGAAAACTGGAGCAAGAAGCTGGGGACACATATTTTGCATATGCACATCCTCTGTACAGTTTTGTTGTTTAATAATATTTATAAATATCAATAATATTTTTGCAATAGTATTGACAATAATAATTAGTAGTCATTAGGGGTGAGCTAACGTGTCGGGGTTTGGTTGGTTGGAGATTTGTGCGTGAAAAATGTCAAACTCAAAATCTAACCTTCAACCTGGAAGGTCTATGCTTGGGTGCCCCCATAGTAAGCAGGAACGCCGACAGGGGACCTGAGAAGAGGAGGATCGGGGCTGCTCTGTGCAAAACCACTGCTCAGAGCAAGTAAGTATAACATGTTTGTATTTTTTTTTTTTTATATACCTTTAACATCACTTTAATAACCTCCTGTGATTCAGAGGTCTATTACCTGAAGTGGGAGCATTATCATAGGCACATGGTGTGGATTGAAGGGCACCCCTGGAAGAAAAGGGTTCCTGTGGATGGAAGTGCACTGGAATTTGGGCACATTGGACTACGTTTTATTTATGCACGAACATTTAATACATATGCACTTTTAAATTGTATTGCACATTATATTTTTATACCTATTGTTTTTTTACACCTATTGGTTAGTATAAAGTCACAGTATATATACTGATACGCATTTTTCAAAGAAGTGTACAATAGGATATATATCGTATTTAAAACAAAAAATTGGTGTGGGCTTTCCCTTAAAAACCATACCAGACCCGAAGACCCGATTGGGGGGGATCCCCACATTGTTCTCTTTCTCAAGTTTTACTTGCCAGCAATTCTTTTGTTTGCATTCAGCTGTCAGCAAGGAACCCTGCTGACAGCTGATGAGTCATCCATTGTTAAAGTGTTACTAAACCCAGGACACTGCATTCACTATATCTGGTCTCCAACAGTACACAGAACATGGAACTGCAATTATTTTAGTAAATATAAACTGTTAAATACCTTTTCTCATCAGCAGTATATGGCAGTCTTGTGACTTCTATCAGTACCTGGTTAAAGCTTTTAGGAGGAGTTTTACACTGCACTGGCTGTCCTATCAGGATCCAGGACCACTGACCCAATGTCTGGACAGTGTTGTTTGGCCCTGTGCTGATCACATGCACTCCCAAGCAAAAAAAGGCTAGCAATACACACCAAACTGAGCATGTGCAGTCTGTCCTATTCAGACCTGTTTTGGAGTCAGTGGAAGGAGAGGAGGATCTGTGCATACAGGATCACACAGCCTTTATACACATGTTTTACTGTATATACAGGCTGATTGTACTGTTGTGGGTTTAGCAAGACTTTAAGGACGCTAAGGAAAAATAAATGCTGAAAATAAGTGTTTAGCAGTGGTTAACAGCATTTAGGAGCTTGTAGGAGCTCAGTTTTTTTGTGCGGGCAAATCACTCCCAGAAATGCAAATAAAATTGTTTTTTTTCTGCTTCTAGAAGCTGAAGCTTCAAAAATGCTTCTAGACTAAAATAATGTACATGGACACAGAGGATAACACGATTTGCTTCTGCTCGGGGCTTTTTTTTTTTTTTTTTAAGCTAATGGGCATGGAGCCTTTCTGTTGCTCCTGGATCATCACAAAGTGTTTCTTCACCAGTAGCATCTTCAAGTAAGGAAGTGTTGAAAACCACTGCCTCATAAAAATACACAATACCTTCATTACAAAACATTAGCATATATTCATAAGATGATATCTTACAAGTATATTCAAACACATTAAAAATACTGTCCATTCTCTTTATTGGTAGTAATGCATTTGTTATTGTATAGCATTTTCAAATTTGATTTATACTCAATATCTGTTTTATATAACAAAGTAGTGTAGTGACTGACAAAAAGGGTTGTTCTCTATTTTTAAGGCTGCCTGGCGTCTCTATTCTACAGATGTGAGTCGGTCCTACCTCACAGCCACATGGTATTACTATGACAGTATCCTGCCTTCATTCAGGTGAGTTCTGCCACCAAGGTGGGCCCGTCCTATGATGTGACTAATGAGAGTCCTATGTACTTAGCCTAGCCAGGATAATAAGTGGAGTACCGCAATAACAGCAGAACTTTTCTACAACACATGACATGTTAGCAGCTTAAAAAGGATGTTTTACAGGAAGATAATCCCACCCTTCCTCTTACATAACCTAGAATTGCAGGGACATCCCTAAACTGTTTACAGGACACTGTCAACACTATAGAGATTTAGGATACTTATAAAAACAACTGCTTCCAGTAAGGAAACAAATATAGATGGCACAAGGTAAAGCTGATGTCATAGACATTGCAGTAGACTGGTATTATTTATGTATTCTCTGCTTGCACCATGCCAACAAGACAACAATATGTTGGTATGTTGAATTACATTGTGAGATAAAGCAATGGACTGTTTCCTCAAAAGTATTGCATCATTGATTTCAGTTGGCTATAGACAGATATCTCCCTAAGGGTTGGTGTTGATGGGCTCCGGTCTAGTGTCATTGATTCGAAATTAGTTTGACACATTTCTGGGATCATTAGAAATTCATTGACAAGTGCATTTGACCTCCTTCTGACCAGCATTTGACCTGATTTAAAGAAGAAATCTTATTACGATTTTTTAAATTGTATTCATTCCATCAGGGACCAAGTGTGTATGGTACTTGGCCCCATTCAAATATGTCTCTCAGTTGTTAAGCAGCGTGGTTGGACAGATTCCCCTGATTTCCAACAACACTGTTGGAAAGGAGACGGATTTGTGACTGACATCTCTGGTAACAAGGAGCAGGGGCTGCCGAGGAGACCAGTGCTGCCGTTTACAAAGATCACACAGCCTGCAATGCTGGTGTTTCTATCTGTGGCTGCTTTTACACACACACACAATGGATCAAACAGCGTCCAATGGATCAAACAGCGTTGCAGCGCTGAGCGATCTTTCAGTTTTATGAATGAGGGATCAGCCCTGTTCGGTAGTGTCATACATGGCACCAGCTCCAACATGACTGATTGTTTATTCATAAAGGAGCTGTGCATGTGTAAAAGCAGCCACAGATAGACACACAGAACCGCAGATCTGGGTGATCCTTTAATATTATGACCATTCATAAAAGTGACAGATCACTCAGCTTAGAAAGAAGATGAGGGTCCTGTGCTGGGTATACTCCCCCTCCCCACAGGAACGACCATAACCTGGGCTTCAAAAGAGGGTGCAGCTACAGCTAGCATATAGAGGTTTGTTAGGGGACAACCAGGCCACAATCAGAACAGAACCAAGTGCTATATGCAATAAATAAAATGAGAGTCATTTTCATGAGAGTTCTTCTTTCAGCAAGTGTTGCATTCCCCAAGCCTTGCATGAGTATGCAAAATCCATTTGAAGTTAACAAAAGCCTGCACACACAAGGCCTTAGAAAGCTGAGAGGGAACATTTCTGACCCGTTCTAGAATGTGTTGTATTAACATGTTGCCATATCTAAGTATATAATATTTCAAGCGGTAAAAGACTAAAAGGAGAATTGGTAGAAGGCTACATACCATAATGCAGTATAAATACCTGTATCTGCAGTTTATTATGCAGCTAATAGAAGACTGATTTAATTACTCGACTAAATATGCAGCCAATATTTTTACTTAATTTCCCACAATCCAAATCAGTTAGGTGTAATCTTTCAAATTACTGTATGCCCACTTCCTTAGCTACGGGGTAAGCTAGGAAGGACTCCTCTATTCAACAGCTAGCTATTAAAGAGACACTGTCATTTTGCACATGTATTGCTCAAACACTGATACTTCTCCAGTGATTTCCTGCCACACCTTCCTCTGCCTCTGCTAGCACAAATCAGTAGGTGCTTTCAAGTATGAGAAAGCATGTGACTGCCTCCCATGTGACAGTGCTTGGATCCAGCAGCCAATTACTAGGCCCAAGCACTGCTACAAGGCAAAGTGGGTGATGTCACCGCTCCTCCTAGGCACTGATATCAGCGAACATGGGGCATTTTAGTGCCACTTTAGACAGAGGAAGGGGACTGGGGATCACTGGAAAGGTAAGTACCAGTGAGCTGACTTAGAGCCTTTTCATAGATGCTGTCATTTTACCTTGAATGGGCTAGACTAGGTCTAATCTTATCATCTACACTTTTTAAAGGCATGGTCGTAAGATTCTTTTTCCTCCAAAAACTTAAGCAAATATTGTATTCGTTAGCTTTCACTCTAAATAGAGGTTGACACTTTAGATTCTTGATATGGAAGGATGTAATCTATGCATTTACTGCTTTCCAGGTTGTTTTTTTTTTTATTGTATTGCAATTAATTCTACCAATAATACTTCAGTTTAAAGTTCTCTTTCTTCAGGAAGTAGAAGATTTAGTAATCCCTTATGTATTTATATCATAGGTATATTGTTTATATGTATGTTTGATATACTGTACAACTTTATATAATAATTTTGTATCACTAACATGCCCTTTTTTTGTGAACATTTAAGTACAAGGTTTCAGCTGTTCTCATAGCATAAACATAGTTTCACTTGAAAGGTAAAGCCTAACTGAAGTCAGTTAGCCATTGTAATAACAAGCTCCATTTCCATAGTCTGACTTGCACTTTCCTGTTACACCCATTGTGCAGAGTGTCTAAATATGACTGTAAAGTCCAGTAGGGACCATAGTTAGACCAGTGGTTTTAGTAATGAGCACTCAGTAACAAACTACAGGCGGTCCCCTAGTTACAAACATCTGACTTACAAACAACTCCTACTTACAAACGGAGGGAGACAACAGGAAGTGAGAGGAAATCTCCCCCTAGGAAGGAAAATTCACTCCTGTAAGAGTTATTATGGAAAAAAGGGGTCTCCACTGAAGCTTTATCACCAAGGTTTGTTTCCACCACAACCCAAAATTTTCAAAATCCAATTATCATTGGGACAGTGAGGAACAAGTGAGGTGACATCTTCTGAACAGAAATATAGACAGCAAAACAAATATTACAGGGGGGTTACCCATTCCCTATGCTATCCAAAAAGCTTAAAAATTGTTATTTTGGCTGAAGCTACACAAAATAAATGTACCTGTTCTGACTTACAAACAAATTCAACTTAAGAACAAACCTACAGATCCTATCTTGTTTATAACCTGGGGACCGCCTGTATATTGTTCTTAGACAGTAACAAACTTAGTCTGACGCCCCCACTCTTTTCCACTACAGTACTATTTTGTGTGAAGAATCTTGTGATGCGGGGTATGACTGTGACTCAGCTGGTGTGGTGATGGTATTTTAAAGCATTTCTAAACAAAAATCTATCACAAAATATAAGATGCACAGTAAAGGATTGTAAAGAAACGGTGTGTGACTTCAGTTGGGCTTTAATATGATAATGTGTGAAGGTTAGATTTCTGTGATTGTAAACTACTAATGCTGACCCTACAATGTGCTTGTACATCGCTTAAACATATTGAGCCGCTTGGCAAATAACTAGGTATATCTATATTTTGATGTTTCACTAGTACATATTCACTGGCTTGCTTTCTGGGATGGTAATTAGAGTTGAGCGAACCCGGACTGTAAAGTTCGGGTCCGTACCGAACTTTGGGGTGTCCGGGACCCGGACCCGGACTTTTCAAAAAAAGTCCGGGTTCGGGTCCCCAGGGCCTGTGGGGTTTCAAGCCATGCCTGGGCTTGAAATGTCAGGCCCAAGCGAGTTGAGATTAATGGTAGGGTCTTTCGTTCGGTCACTTATACATGATCACTTTGTAGTTTTATATCTATATGGATCAATAAACGGTTCGCCGAGTTATACAAATTCGCTACATGTTCGTGTAACATCCCAGTCGTAATCATCAAATGTTAGTGTCTTTAGATTGGAAGTGTGTAATAGTATAATTTCGGGTTGACTTCAGTGTGTGGCAAAGAAATGTTAGGAAATGACACGTAGAATATAAAACACTATCTAAAAACAAATCTTTA
>BLSH010024769.1:1481943-1493971 GCA_018402905.1 Glandirana rugosa | reverse complement strand
AAATAATTGTGCAGAAGAGATGTTTAATGATTGACGGTTTGATTTAAAGTGATACACACATTTTAAAAAGAAGTGTGAATAAAAGATGTGCAATGAATGACGGTTTGATTTAAAGTGACACACACACTTGAAATAATTGTGCAGAAGAGATGTGCAATGATTGATGGTTTGATTTAAAGTGATACACACATTTTAAAAAGAAGTGTGAATAAAAGATGTGCAATGATTGACGGTTTGATTTAAAGTGACACACAGACTTGAAATAATTGTGCAGAAGAGATGTTCACTGATTTCCGGTTTAATTTAAAGTGATACACACATTTTGCAGAACAGTGATATGGGTACTCCCGGCTTATTTATACTTTTTTGACACAGTTTGAAGATGATTTTAGAACAGTTCTATGGCCTCTAATGTTAATTAATACTTTTCAGACCCATTTTGAAGATGATCTCCATTTTTGCATTTTTTATGTTTTTATTTTTTTAAAAATATTTAAAGTGATTTCCCTGTCCTCATTTCTTTGTAGGTCACTTGTCCCACCCTTACCCACATTTCCTTCCTTTTGCAGACCTCTAGGACCTTCCAGGACTATTTTACAGCATTTTTTGTGCCTAAAAGTCCGGGTCTCCATTGATTTCAATGGGGTTCGGGGTCCGGGACAAAGTTCGGGTTCTGTCCGGACCCGAACCCGGACTTTGTCCCGAAGTTCGGCCGAACCAGCAGAACCCGGACTTCTAGAAGTTCGCTCAACTCTAATGGTAATGTTAACATTACCAATACTGATACAAATTAATAGAGTTTTGGACCCCCCACCCCCTGTTTAATTTTTTTTTTCACATTTTCTGCACTCTAGCCAAAAAACATAGCCACTCTGGGTCAGAGTTAACATGCACATAACCTTTCCAATATATGAGTTTTGATACACTAGATTTCTATTCCAGAAGGACGACGCTGGTAGATTTCGGCACAAACTCTACTCTAAGACTACATTTTCTAGGTGATTAGAGACACACAGCAGATTTATGCGGCAAATAATTAGTGGATTCCCATGGCTGCGTTTACAGGTGTACGCGAACTGCTGCGGCCGGGAAGGCTGCACAAAGCAAAGTCAGGTTGACATGAGCCATGGCTGTTTGTATTTACACATCTATTGATTACCTGCAGTTGGGAATGGAAGGATGACCCTGGACACAGAAAGATTGTGCCCAGGGTCACACATTTCTCCCTAACTGGATACATGCAGCTGTTTGTATACACCTGTGATCCTAGCCACTAGAATCCATTGATTCATACTGCAGTCATCTGATGTATGCCCCTAATTACCTGTGTAAATGTAGGCTTATGCTGGCCATACACTATACGAAAAATCAGCCGAACCCATTTTCGAAAAATGAATAATCGGCTGTGAGAGCAAACGAGAGTGCCATCACGTAATGGCCGATAAATTGTTCAATGGACATACATGAATCAGTTTTTTGTTTGTTTTTTCACATATACCTAGTGCAAACACATTAACCTTTCAATTCATTGTTCGTTCAGCCGAAAACTTATAAACTTGTCCTTCTTTTTTTGGCTCAAAAACGTCCCAACCGATTACCGCTTTGTGCCCGAAAAACAAACAAACTGTCCAAATGACCAATTTACATATAGGGTATGGCCAGCATTACTCTCACAAAAACCCTTTCTGTAAGGTTACCACTAATCCTCCCTGTAACCCTACCACTAATATTAGCGTTAACCCTTACTGTAACCCTACCACTAATCCTCCCTGTAACCCTACCACTAATATTAGCATTAACCCTTACGATAACCCTACCACTAACCCTCCTTGTAACCCTACAACTATCTTCCACACTATCCCAGACTGTAATCCCATCACTAACCTTCCCTGTAACCCTACCACTAGCATCCACACTATCCCTGCCTGTAACCCTGCCACTAACCTTTACAATAACCCTCCCTGTAAACCTACCACTCACACCAACACTCTATGTAGTTCTACCACTAACACTCTCTTTAACCCTGCAATACTAACTGTAGCCCTACCACTAAAGCCTGGTACACACTAATAATTGGGTTGAACAAAAAAAGATCTGACAGCTCCGGCCAGAGCCCCAGTACTAACGATCCGACATTAGTACAGCAATCTCCCCCGCTAAGCTGTTGTGTTCTGACAGGGGGACAGCCCCCCTGCCAGAACGCTCTCAGTCATTGGCTGAGAGCGCTGATCAGGAGACGGTCAGCTGCTGGTTTTCCAGCATTTTCGTCCGGCTTCTGTCGGACTGGCTGACATACACACAGGATGACTATCATCTGGTTTTTATTGAACGGGGGAATGTCTCCCAACTGTGTGTACTAGGCGTAACCCTCCCTGTATCCCTAACACTAACAACCTATGTAGCGCTACCACTAACCTTATATCTCACTTGGGATCCAGTTGCCAGTGACAGTTAAACAACAATGGGATCACTATAGAAGGCAGAAAAATACTCTTCTCTTTGTGCAGTATTGCTCCCAGATGAATGAGACATATCTGACTTGCATTAAAGGTAGATTCTGCATCATTGCCATCAGCAAGAAATCAACGCCTCCCTCACCCAGTCAATGATGGAATAATGCTGTATAAACAGGTGAGTATCTTTTCTGTCCCTTTGAGTGATCCTGTTGAGCTGCTGCAAGCGACAGGATTGCAGATTTGACATGGGCCAATCCCTTCTTAAAGTAAATGTAACCCCCACATCTAATGTGTCAGGGTCCTTTTCACCGAGGACTAACCCATTTGTGCCAAAAGATACCAGCGATAGGACCTTAATATTGAAGTTCAAAGATGTGAGGAAATGTAAGTATATACTGCTAGGAGAGGGGGAGCTAAATGGATTTTTTAAAGAATCACCCACGGCTCCAGGATTCCTGGACCAAAAAACTGGATCAGCTGTGTGTATCCCAATGCAGGTGCAGGCTGATGAGTGCACATAGACAACTAAGAAAATAGAGGCTGGATAGCTGCACGCTGAATCCTATCTGGTAGTTTATTGATAACAAGAGGTACAGGTACAGATAAGGGCGAACCACAAGCCCCAGCTTACGTGTTTCGCACCTTGGGCTGGTACTTACTCATAGCTAAATGGATCTTTTACTTTGCACTGCATGTGAAAAGTTCACTTTTAAAACTGGAACAACCATCCCTGAACAGCGGAGAGGGGCCTTTAACATCATGTATCTTCAACATACTGTATAATGCCATCTTAACATTCCTACACAGCAATTTGACAACAATTCACACCTTAAGCTGTGTAAATCAAGGGATTAACATCTATGCAGACTTCCTGGCATCAAGGATGGGATGTAAATAGAACAGGGTGGTCCTACAACTTTCACACCTCCCATGCTGTTCTTGGGTAATCAACATTTGTTGGTGCTCGATAATTCGGGGGGGCTGGGCTGGCAAACCAATGCCACCCCCTTCCCCAGAGACGGCCACAAATGCATGGGACAAAACATCTGCTCCCCGAGCCCACCATTTTTTGTAGCCTATTACAGCCTCTAGCTCTAATCACATGCTTAAAAAAAATACCCCCCCCCCATTGGAATCCATGCGTCCAGTGCCCTGTATGCAGATTAGGGGGCCAGACGCATGAATATGGGGGGGTGGCGCCCGCAATGGACAGGCCGCCGCTGGTTCCTGACACTCATTGCAATGAAAGAAGTGGCCTGGAAAACATCCTCAATTTTAGAGAACAAGTCCAGATGAATATGACTAGCTATTACTAACTATACCATGACCTGGATATATGAGAACCTTCACAGACATGTTCACTTTAAATTCATATTTTAACAACTTTATAACTGAGCACTTTGGTAGACAGCAGCAGCTACAAGACCATTGGATCATGATAAAAAAAAAAGAATATTTAATCATTCATTTTTTGGTGAAAGATAGTAAAAATTAAAGATAGACTGTGTATGTATATATATTTTTTATAAAGCTGTCAAGCTGATTTTCAGTGTAAGTAATTAGCAAGATAACAAACCTGGCTGCCATAAGATAGTATTTGTTCTGGGATGTCAAGTATTCTAGCTATAGAGGGAGTTTTTTTCCAATAATGTCTCATCATTTGCTTCCATCTCCTGTTATTGCCATCAGAGATATAACTTGCAATTGTATATTCACCCTTCAGAGAGCTACTTCTTTTGTTTGATACCTGGCATCGAACCCGCAGCCGAAATGGAGGAGCTAGGCTTTGTCAGGGATCTCCTCGCTATCACCCAGTCTCCCCTGCTCTGAAATCTGCAGCACATCCTTTCTGTGCAGGGGAAAGGTATGGGTGTCCTGCCAGTGTTAGAAGTGCTCAGTGTTTGTCCACGTGTTTCATGGCAGAGAGGCCTGCAAAACAGCATAGCAATGCATATAGGGGCAGGAAGAATAATTTGTGTATTTATTAATTTCTCACATTATTGTTGTAAATTTTTAGGTTGAAATTATTTGCTGTGATTGTATCCATCAATTTCCTTTCTGAACTATTGCAGCCTCACTGTGTAATCTCTGTGTGTGTGTAAACAAACTGACATTGCAATCTGTAACTACAAGTGAGCTCATCAGTAATAAAGCATTGTTCGCTTCCTACTTTTCACATAACTACTACAAGTTTCATTCACATACAAGTGGCCTTCATTAGCATGCAGCACAATACTAAAGGAAGCAGCCATTTTTCTGCTTCAGTTTATGTGCTTGTGCATGCCCACATCTTTACATGAGCTAACATCAGTCACTAGCGTTAGTTTACATGTGTTTGCATCAGTTAGCATTTGCAGAAAAATAAATGAAACAAAAAATACACAACATTAAAAGTATGAGGTTATTTATTTCCAGAATCATACTTACCTAGCTGGATGCAGCATCGGTCCAATGCTGCATCTGTCCCTTGGCCCCTCTAACACTGACAACCAAGCGATTTAACACAAACCGCTCGGTTCTCACAGCTCCATGAAGAGAGAGCTAGTGACTGTCACTCAGCAGCTCTCTGCTCTGCCCCTCCAGCGCTCACTGGACCTCTGGGCTGTGGAGGGAGCGGCCGGCTGAGAGGCTGAGCCGGGTGCTGGTCCAGGCATGTGGGCAGATCCCGACTCCATTATCGCGATCTTGACTGAGCCTGGACCGGCTCTGTGATGTCAACAGAAATAGGTCTGCTGAAAACGAGTCACAGGAGTGCAGAATGAACTGAGAAATACAGCCGAACAAGCTTTAAATGCGCATAAAAGCATTAAGTGTAAAACCATGTGAACTGGTACCATTTAAAAAATGAAATTTTATACATTATACTGCACATTAGGTACATGGTGATGGCTGTTTTGTTTGTTACCGTAAGACACTTGTTGGCCAGTGGCCAGAGATGCAAGATTGGAGAGGTCAGCACCAAACCTAAAATGTACATAAGGGGCAGATATTGCACAACTAAAGAGAGAAAGATAAGCCTTATTTCTAGGTTAATAAATTAATCCTGAGAAAAAAAGCAATGGCAGGGTAAGCAAGGTGAATAAGGTTATTTGGATCACCCTTGCACCAAGACATGTATTATACTCATGCCTACTAGAGTTTTCTGGAGAAAGGATCTTGACAAAAATTGAAGTATTATACTTAACTCAAAACTAAATTGTCATTTGCAAGGGATGTTCTTACCATAATGCCAACATTGACGGTCTAGTAACATCACTCATCACTCCATTTGCAGCCATCTTCTCCTCTACTTTTTCTAGCCCAACGATTTATTTCCCTATTTCAGCCGTTGGGTGGCCACTTATAAATGTCAAGAATGTCAGGAATGGCCCGGGAGTGCACATTGCACTGCACTTCAGGCAGTGCACCCCAAAAATTAGCTAGTAAGAAGAGGAAAACTTTTTTTGGCAGAAGAGACTTACAAAGATCCTAATTTTTATTATTGTTTAGCTCTTGTCCAAATATAATTACATTTATTTTCCTTATAAATATGGCATATGATGACAGTAAATGTTTTATCCCTATATTGGAACTCATATATGCGCTGAGATAAGAGGTCTCATACCTGTATATGATATGTACAATATATGTTAGAAATGAGATTTCTAAATACATCAAACGCAGAAGGCAATGGATCAATGGCTTTCCTTGAAGGAACTCTTGTTTACACAGTACAGAATGTGAGAGCTTGCTGTAGTGCGGGACATCATATGACTGCTTGTAAAGCATTAGCCTATGAAGTGCATTGCAGACATCTGAGCACAGGATTGCTGGCCCCTTTGACTATGAAGTGTCTTTATGTTTTCTTTGTTTTGTGACTGTCAGTGTATCGTTTGTGACTGTCACCTACTCTTTCTTTTCTTAACCTTGTCACTAAATTCACTTTACAATCCCTGCTTTCTCTCATACCTAATTTTTTCATCTAGTATAGTCAATGATAACATCCCTGAGACAGAATGGTGGATTACAATGACTAAATATAGGGAAGTATTACCTCTAGGGTGTTGTTTCATGAGAGTTTTCTGTCTAGCTTGAGCAGACATTTGTTCTGGCTCCATGCTGTATAGGGAGACTATAAGTACAGGAATGTGCACAACAAGTGTCCTTTAATAAAATTTAAATCCATGCAGGGCTTGATGTTTTATAGATGCATATACTGTATGTCTTCTTTTATCAAGTGTTCAAATGATTGATAGTCAACATGTTCATAAGAATGTACTACATCCTGAGACAACCTTGCTGCTGTGTAATATAATAATATATAAAATTAAAATTCACATTTCCAGCAAATGCCTTCCTTTAACAGACTGGACTCTTTGTAATAGTAATCACTGACCTTTTTACAGTAATAAGCGGAATTTCTTTCGTGTGTACGCTGGTTGGAAGCCCAGGTATTTATCCCTTGGAATGAGATGATGATGTGCATGTGCGTGCCTGAATTGGCCACATAAAGTCCAGCCTAAAATAAAAACTGTATTTATGTAAGGAAGGTCCAAGAATTGTGCTTCCTATCTGAATAGCTGGCTAAAATTTCCAGAAGGTTTCTATGTATTGGGATACAGAAAAAGAGGGAGCAAACTATTACAAACTTAAGTTTCATATACTATAACAAAAGATTCTGGTCGTATATCAGGTCTATATTCAAGCTTGCAGTTGCAGTTGTTTATCCAGAGCTGTCCCTCATCCATTGTGTCATAATATATAGACATCTTTCATGGTATTTATCCTGTAATGTATTGATTTATGACTATTCCCCCAACACTTTAAGTTCTTAATTTAATCCATCAAGTACCAGCAGTTATAATGTATTATAAAAAGTGCATTTTTACATATTTTAATTTTGCTGGCAAGCATTGGTTAAATTAGTGGCAATATTTCTTAAACCCTTTCATTGCTATGAAGGTCTCCAGCTATGGTGGCACTCATAGCTGACAAGGACTTAAGAGTGTCCTTAAGATGTGTTTGCATGCAGATGGTTTCCTGGGATCGCAGTAGAGGAATGAGGTGTGAAGCATCGCAGTAGAGGAATGAGGATTGTAGAATCGCCTGCCTTGGCAGCATGCTGTACTGAAGTATATTATAACACACTACAAGAGGCTATCTCCAGGTGAAGCAAGTGCCATCCTTAAGGTGCTTTACAGATCTGTCTTGTGGTCTTGGGATTTTGTTTGAAATGGAATGTGAAAGGTCATGTTTTGAAAGAGAGGCTGTTTGCTGCCTTGGAATTTAAACAAGATATATTCCTCAGAGAATGGCTTGTTAGATAACTCCAGACATGAGTACTCAACATGGTGAAAGAGTTGCTTTTCAATATGAAAATCTTCATTAGGGTCCTTTTTGAAATCTATAATGTATGGATAGTCTAGCATTAGTTATTCACATTTGTATACTCTTTAAAATGAGAGCAACCTCAAAGCTACAGCTTTAGTAAACATTGTAAGATTTAATGCTCTAATCTTGGACCTCTAGCAGACCATATTTTCACCATAATGAGAATCCAGTCTGGTTTGTTGTCATCTGGTTCAGAAAATGCATGGATTTCTGAAAGATCACAATAAAACATTTTGAAGGGGTAAACTTTATTGGCAAGTCCCATAGGCATCAATCAATATATTTTTGTAGAAGAAGCAGCAACTCCAAACGTCTACTAGTGTGTTTTCAAAGTAATCCTTTTTAGAGGTAGCATAAAGAATAGGGACATATGCTTAAGAGAAAGGAGAATACCTTTGTTCTCTATCGCTGGCCTGTCCCCTCACAATTCTTTTATTTCCTTTCTTTTCACTACTCTTAATATGTTTCTACCTCCTCTGTCCAGTGGCCCAGATATTTACTTTAAAGCTGTTGTTATAAAATCTGAAAACTGTTTGTATTCTGTTTTCCCTAATCCCTAGCAATAAGGTAGGACTGAAAGATCGAATGCGGGGTACAGGTGCTCCAAAGCAGAGTGCACGCAGCAAACAGTATCTGGCTCCTCCAGAACGAACTTCTCCTGGACTAGACCTCCCTACAGAATCACCTAGCCCTACCAAGGTGCAGAAGAGTTGGAGCTTTAATGACCGTACACGGTTTCGGGCTTCTTTAAGGCTTAAACCAAAACCACAGACAGATGGTGAGTAAACCATTATGCTGATAAAATAAAGGTCTGTTGTTCTAGAAATAAATAGAACTTGTCAAAGGAATAATCTAATGGTTAATACAGCCAACGAGGTTTAATAAAATGTTAAAGGCTAAATTCATCCAAAACGAATAATTGAATTTTGAGAGGTCTGAATCACCAGTAGAATACTCTAGATGTTTAAGTGGGGGTTCATCCTGCTAGAACTCCAAAATCAGACCTCTGCTGTGGTAATTTTAAAACCAAGCAAGAGAATCACTTTCCTCTGGCTGTATTCTCTATGTCAGGGATATGCAATTAGCAGACCTCCAGTTGTTGCAAAACTACAAGTCCCATCATGCCTCTGCCTCTTGGTGTCATGCTTGTGGCTGTCAGTCTTGCTATGCCTCATGGGACTTGTAGTTCTGCAACAGCTGGAGGTCTGCTAATTGCATATCCCTGCTCTATGTTGTAAAATAAAGATAGAAAGCAGTTGTAAATGAAAGGCAACCTCTTTTGCAAAATGACCGTTAGTAGAACTGGAAACCTAGCCACTGGAATTTAAAACATATATACCCATAAGAATCCATTGAACCAAAAGAATAACATAAGACTGTAAAAACGAATGTAATATCATCATGGGATATTGTGGATCCTTCATGTCACCAGTAGGGTTCTGTAACTCTTGCCGAGGTGCAGCTTAAAGTGCATGTAAACCCACCACACTGGAATATGAACCGTTGCCATGATATAGTAGTATTTATTTGTACTTAGGTTTAGACATAAATCGTACCTTGCAAATGTCACCCCCTTTCCTGCACAGAGCCCCGCAAATCTCCAGAATCCATGGGCAGGCCTATGCTGCGATGCTCGGTGGGCAGAGCCATGATGTGACTAGACTCCCACCCACCTCTACATCCCCCTTGGGCTGGCAGCACTTCTTATACTAGAAGTGCGTGCACAGGGGACACAGAGCGCATTCTGGCCAGAGGCAGAGCGCCCACACGCCCCCCCCCCCGTGACTTCTGCACATGTCGCAAGCTGTAGTGGAGTGCAGTTGAGAGGAGATGAGATGCTGTGAGAGGCTGTGGGTGTTCGTACATGAGATAAGATAAACACCTGTCACTCACACAGCATGGGAAGAAACGACTCCTATTTCTCTCTTAGTCATTTTTCTTACTGAAAAAAGATAAGGGGATTACTCAGAGCTGGATTTACTCTTCATGGCAAGACTGGGCACAGATGACATGATATCCTCTCCTGTACAAGTTAGAAGGATTAGTAAAAAATGATTTTTTTCCGGGTTTACATCCACTTTAAGTGCGTCAGACTTTCACCAGAGCTGCTGCTGTTACAGATGTTGTGCTGTCAACACACTGGAATGCAACACATGAGAAAGCTCAGATCAGCTGACTAGCTGACATACCAAGTGCGGTACTAAATTGCAGAGCAGGAGCGTGGTCCCACAGACAGATGGTAAAGGCAGGAGGTAGACAAAATCCAGTCCAAGTTAAATCCATTCCAGAAAGCTGTTAAAGATAGTAGCCAAGCTGAAGAATGACCAGCAGAGGCAAGTATCCAGATTCAGCAAGCCTAAACCTTACCATGCCTATGATCTGCAAACACAGTAGAGGTGCTGGCTGCAAAAGAAAAATATAATTTTTTTTTAAATGGTGCCAATTTGCAATACAGTAATGCACCGTTATATACAAATAACTGTGACCAGGAAGGTGAATATTGTTGGTTAAAGTCAGATTGAGAAACAACTGTACCATATAGTATTTTGCCACAGGGTGTTAGGGTGGCTTGCTTCCCCCACCCTCTTTGCATGTGAGTTCTGTTTTATTACTAATAGAGATATCTATCTATCACTAGAACACTAGACACTAGAAGGGCAGAATATCCCAATGTCTTTAAGCACTACATTGGTGATTTAAAAGGGGAGCTCCACTTTTACTGCCTTCCAGCCTAGTGGATAACATTTGATATGCCTTTTGTATATGGAGTCTTGTGTCTAGGTAGCTACAATTTTGTTTTTTGCACCATTACAGTACCAAAATTCAAATCTTGAAAATTCATTGTAATGAACCATGAGGTATATTTTGCATGGCACTGTAGCATAGACAAATATAAGGGATACGCAAGCAGACTGCAATCTATTACTGTTTGCAGCAATGTGCAATATTTGTATTTAATGTTGCTTAGTAAGAGGGTACCATAATTTTTTACTGAAATCCCCAAATGACCAATACAACCGTGGAAACTGCATTTTTAGCAATTTGTGTGCTGTTTAAAAGAGGTAGATGGTAACTGGCTGCGATTCCACAATTATGTGAACATTATCTTTTCCTCCCAGCAGAGGGAGTAGGAGATGACAGTAATGATGAGAAGAGGCTCCCCAGTGATCTAACTATGGAGGAAATAATGCCAACTGTGAAAACACTGATCAGAGCCTTTCGGTGAGCATAACATACTGTTATGAGTACTGCAGAATGGATATAGTTGAACAAAACAACATTCTGGACAGCTGTTAATAAAATGGATTACAAAAAAAAAAACAATGCACACATGAATACCTCTTAATAAAATGCACATTTATATGTATTGTATTAAATTATATATCTTTAGTCAAAACGTTTTAGATTAATAAATTATGTAATATTCTGACCCAAGGTATATTATATGTCACCCCTATAGGATCTTAAAGTTCCTGGTAGCAAAGAGGAAATTCAAGGAGACTCTCCGTCCATACGATGTGAAGGATGTGATTGAGCAGTACTCCGCTGGCCATCTAGATATGCTGGGACGAATAAAAAGCCTCCAGTGTCGGTCAGTGGTACACTACATATTAGAAAGCCTGGATTGTAATACTACTGTAAAAAAACAAAACCCTTTGATTTATGTGACTGTATGTACAGTATCTCACAAAAGTGAGTACACCCCTCACATTTTTGTAAATATTTTATTCTATCTTTTCATGTGACAGCACTGAAGAAATGACACTTTGCTACAATGTAAAGTAGTGAGAGTACAACTTGTATAACAGTGCAAATTTGCTGTCCCCTCAAAGTAACTCAACACACAGCCATTAATGTCTAAACCACTGGCAACAAAAGTGAGTACACCCCTAAGTGAAAATGTCCAAATTGGGCCAAAGTGTCAATATTTTGTGTGGCCACCATTATTTTCCAGCATAGCCTTAACCCTCTTGGGCATGGAGTTCACCAGAGCTACACAGGTTTCCACTAGAGTCCTCTTCCACTCCTCCATGACGACATCACGGAGCTGGTGGATGTTAGAGACCTTGCGCTCCTCCACCTTCCGATACCCCACAGATGCTCATTAGGGTTTACGTCTGGAGACATGCTTGGCCAGTCCATCACCTTTACCCATAGCCTTCCACCTCCTCGCGTTCCAGAGATTGTAGGTGGTCGAGGCA
>BLSH010024769.1:1455085-1474880 GCA_018402905.1 Glandirana rugosa | reverse complement strand
TCCCCTCTCTCTCTTTCTCTCTCCTATCTCCCTCTCTCTCTCCCCCTCTCGCTCTCTCCTCTCCCCCCCTCCTCTCTCTCTCCGTGCAGCCCACAACATACAAGGGCTCTGGAAAGTCTGTTTTTTTCATATTGCAAATGGTCAGCAATGTTTCCCCGTTAAAAACGCCTTTAAACGAAAATGCTTATATACGTGATTTACCGCGTTCGGATGCTTTTGCATGCTGTTACACACATTTGGCATCTCAAATGCCAATAAACGTCCGTCCTGAATGAGTTTTTTTGCTTTAAAAAAAATGCCACTAAACTCAACTGCCTCTAAATGTCTATAAACTACTGCTGCTGAAAAAAAATGCCCAGCCCCTCCTAAACGTCAGTTTAGCAGCAGCAGTGTACATGAGGCCTTAGGGTAACAACATTTACTCAGTGCATTGTATCTATGGGCAGGACGATAGAACACCTCGCCTTGCCCTTTTCTCCATTACATAGGTGAAGGTTTTCTGTTGTCCACAATAGACAGCTGAGAAGGCTGAACATTATTTGAGATTTAATTGTAGTACACAGGTCACTACAAGCACACTGCACTTCTGGCAGGATCAATATATGTTTTTCTGTACCTCCAATGTATTACATATTTGTTTTCAGGTTTAGAAATACTTTAAAGCCCAAATTAATCCTTTTACTGTTTATTACACTGCTAAGTGCTGTAGCAAGGATTAAAATAGCCTTGTGCTGCCAGCTCATAGGAAAGGAAGGCCATGACTGCCCTACACAAAGCAGCAGCCCAGCTCTCTGGAGGTCTGACATGCCCCAGATTGGAAAATATTGCAAAAGTGTTTGGGAAAACTGGGTAAAAAAGTACAGGAGCCATATAATTAGTACTGCATGTGCAGCTTGGCTTTATTTCAGAAATAAACAATGAAGGTTCCACTGAAAAACATGTAAGCGTCCAGTAGAAGTGGTCCTTTTCCTTTAAATCCAGCTAATGGGGCATCATAAAAACACTGTAAGGAATCTTATTACGAGACAAATACAGGGCTGCCATTGATGACATCCTTTTGAATATGCCAGATCCAACACAAGTATGCCAAAAACTGGAGTCAGCATACAGTCAGAACTCATAATATGCATACTTGTTCCAGGTCAGTGAGGTCACTAGAGGGTGCGCAAATAGTAAGGTAACTAAAACTTTAAAAATCAGATTGATTTAATGATGTTTTCATTAAAGTGCTGGTCAGTGGCAAATGTCAGTAAAGTGTTTGATGATGCTCAAGAATGACTCAAAGACATTCAAATATAATCAGTTTTATAGATTAAAAACAGACAGGGAGTGCAATACATAGAGCAGTTACACCTTTTATTGAATTGAATAAAAAATAAAACCATTGCACTCACATTTACTGGACGAATAGGCAATGTCTTACACACAACAAACAGCAGCGGTAGCAGGTCCAGAAGGAAGGATGAATAAATATTCCAGAAAGGTCTTCAAACATGTTATAGGGGCAGCAGGTGATCTATGGATGCCCTGCATTGTATTGTCTAGATTTCTGTGTTATAGATAGGGGACCCCGCTAGAATGCCAATAGCCATGGTGGCAATTTGGACAAAAGAAAGCCGGGGGACTTAAACACAAAAACAAGAGCTGCACAATGATAAGCTGCACTTTCGGCTATGCCATAGTGTGCTGGCTGTAATTCCCATAGCTGCTATGGGAATTCCAGCCAGCACACTCCGCTAAACAACAAGACACCAGCTGCCTCGTGAGAATGTAGTTTACATGGTTGCCATGGCAACATGTTTCAGGGCATGTCTCCCCTTTGTCAAGTCCAGACTTGAGGAAGGGCAGCCACGCTCCCAAAACACATCATCATGGCAGCCTTAACTCTTGTTTTTGTGTTTAAGTTCCCTGGGTCTCTTTTGCCCAAATTGCTGCCATGGCTTGTGTCATGCTAGTGGGGTCCCCCATCCTGGGGATCGGGACAATATATCACAGGGATCGGGACAATTCCACACTGGGATCTGCGGGTCACCTGCTGCTTCTATAATATGTTTGAAGACTACTCTGGGATATTCATTCATCCTGTCTTCTGGACCTGCTTATGCTGCTGTTTGTATTGTGTGAGGCACTGTCTATTTGTCCACTAAATGTGAATGCAATAGTTTTATTTTTTTTCAAAACCAAATTTGAGTGAAGTTACTGCACTACCTAAATTATGTAGAAGTAGCCAGCACAATTTTTAAAAAAATTGTGAACATATACAATAAACTTTAAAAATGTGCAACGCTGAGGTTGTTGACTTGGTACTTAAACCTATAGTGTGGATACCATATGGAACCCACACATAATTTACAAACATATATATAGTAGTTAAAGTGCACACATATTAAAGTGCAAAAGTTTTAAAGTGCAATTATAGTGAACGTCCATAAATAAAGTCCATATAAATTCTTAAGAAGCTTGTCAGTAGTGTTTTCACATCCACTGACATGCACAGTGATCCTCCACCAAATGTGTATAACTAGGTACTCTTACCAGAGAGCAGTAAATTCAAGCGTAATAATAGATAATGATGGTGAACGCATGCCAACCCTAACTGCAGAAGAAGATCCTGGTTGAACAGCACGAAACACTGTTGCAGTTCCCGGATTAGGAGTCGTAGGTGTAGCAGGACAGCAGGGGGACCCAAGGAGCGGATTGGCGCAGTGGTGCTCGGTGTGTCCGCACACTCCACTAGTCACATGGCTCTGTGTGTGTGAGTCTTGGCTCTCCTCTTTTATATGTCGCTCTGCTATTCCCCAGCAGGTACTATGGTGTCTTCATCATATTTTTTTCAGTTCAATAAAAGGTGTAACTGCACTATATATTGCGCTTCTTGTCTGTTTTTACCCTTTTCCAGTATTTCTCTTTCCTAAGAATTTTAGAAGCTGCAACAGACATAATATTGGTGCACCGATTGTACAGACCACACAGCCAGATTGGATTCTTTGTGGAACCCCATTATTGGAGATTTTGTTTCCAGCACGTTGCTGTATGCATACTTTTTATCTATAATCAGTTTTATTGTTAACTCACTGTTACAGAGTAGACCAAATTATCGGCCGAGGTCCTGTTCCTGTGGAGAAGAAGCCACGGGAGAAAGGAGAGAAACCCCCTATTGGACATGAAGTAGATGCAGCTGATGAACTGAGTATGATGGGAAGAGTGGTGAAGGTGGAGAAACAGGTAAGCAGCATGTTGTGTATAGAGTACTGAGATCATCAGAGGGTCCCAAGATGTTGGAAGATGTTTAGCAGTTAGGAATCATTTCCAATTTCTTCACAAAAAATAAAGTCCTCAGTGCATATATCAGAATAAAACGTGGTTGAGTCAAGGAGATGTTGTCAAAATTCAATGTAAAGATGGCCATGCACATAATTTAAATACAAATTGCATTACATATCTGATTTATGTTTTTGTGCTGTATTCCATTTTCAAAAATACATTGTGCTGTCAGAGATGGGTTACCAACTACTCATGGTGAAGTAGGGTTGCCACCTCATCCCTTTAAACCCGAACACATATTAATTACACAGGTTCTGTGACTAATTAAGATGGTAATTAAACTCACTTTGTGCCTGATCTGCATTAAATTAGCCACAGAACCTGTACAGTCCATATGTGTTTGAGTTTAAAGGGATGAGGTGACAACTCAATGGTGAAGTCTATTCAGAAAAAAGTCTGAAAATTGCTTTCAAGATAAGTCAGAAACATTATGCCTTGAAGAAGCCTTCAAGTAGCACTTCAGAATAAGTAGCACCAGTAGTAGTAGAATAGCAGTAGTAGATTAGTAGTAGAATTGTGTCTAATATCTCCTTAAAAATAAGTAAACAATAATCTTGTGTTAAAACTGTAAGGTTGTAGCCATATCTGGACCTGAGGCTAGCAACAAGTTTTAACCCATAAGGGACATACGTCTGCCTGCTGTTGTTCTTGTGGATGTTTTTAATGACACCTGCTAGGAATACACAGATAGGAATAGGTTGTCACGTTGTAGATATGAAAGCCAATGTGGTTCATGACATGGAAGTTCACTTTTGTTGGCATTGTATGTGTAGCGGGTGCCCGCTATTTCTGCGGCTTTTGCTAAGTGGCCGCCGCAAATACACAGGCTCTCCTAGAAGGGAGAAATGTACCTGTCAGCCCCTGCTGGGGAATTTCTCCCCCTCCCTGTTTCACTGACTGAATTAATGGAATTGGTGTAGAGATATAGACGCACAGAAGGATCAAATTACACTGCTCTCTGGTGTGCTTCTATGAGGATAGAGAGAAACAGCCAATGTAAGGAACAATTTTTAAAACAAGAGAGAAATGCCCGCGCACATTTAAAATTAATAAATCTAATAAGATAATGACTGAACTGTATGGGAGGGGCAGCCCGCAAAAAACAACTGATCCAATTGTGCATACAAATATCAACAAAAAGTATTGCAGCGCCCACAATAAATATTATGATAAAAGAACAATCCAATATAAAATTGATTATAAACAAGACCAAAGGAGAAGATATATAGAACAGTTCTTAAGAACTTCAAAATTTATAAAAAATGATTAGTTCATATGGTAAGAGGCTTGCATGGGAATAATACATAAGTCCAATTTGACATTTCACACGAATCCCATCATGCCCACGGCAAGGTACCAATAACTCCAATACTCAAGAAATGGATGTACGCTTACCAGACTGAGGTAGATAGAACGCAGGGGTTTATATTCCACCGCAAGTGGGGTTAATCAGATGTCATCTGGTCATATGTGCTGGAAGGAGACAGGAAACGGATCCTTGGCCCACCGAACACCGAAGTCTTGTACCTTGGGGTACCTCCAGGATCGTCCGGATAGCACCTCCCCAGCAACTCAATCGTTCACCATAAAATATTGGAAGAAAAAAACGGGGGGAACCACAATAGTGTAATACTGTCTCAAAGAAATCCTTTATTAGGTAGAGGGATTAAAAATACTCACAAAACAAATGTGCAGTAAGAGCTCTTAATAAAACCGGTATGACAGGAGGAGTCTGGAACCCAACGCGTTTCGGCACAAAAAGGCCTACCCCAGATGAAGGCCTTTTTGTGCCGAAACGCGTTGGGTTCCAGACTCCTCCTGTCATACCGGTTTTATTAAGAGCTCTTACTGCACATTTGTTTTGTGAGTATTTTTAATCCCTCTACCTAATAAAGGATTTCTTTGAGACAGTATTACACTATTGTGGTCCCCCCGTTTTTTTCTTCCAATATTTTATGGTGAACGATTGAGTTGCTGGGGAGGTGCTATCCGGACGATCCTGGAGGTACCCCAAGGTACAAGACTTCGGTGTTCGGTGGGCCAAGGATCCGTTTCCTGTCTCCTTCCAGCACATATGACCAGATGACATCTGATTAACCCCACTTGCGGTGGAATATAAACCCCTGCGTTCTATCTACCTCAGTCTGGTAAGCGTACATCCATTTCTTGAGTATTGGAGTTATTGGTACCTTGCCGTGGGCATGATGGGATTCAATGTAAGGAACAGTTGCAGCAGCCAATGCATGGGGCTTTAACAAACAGCAGCTACAAAGGGCTGTGTGTCATTTCCCTTCAGAGAAAAGTGATGAATTGTGAATGTGTAGTTGCTTTTCAAGGATTTGCCATTAGACAGACCAGGAGGAGAACTTAATTTCCCATTAGACTGTGCTGCAGAGAGAGAGGTTCCTGGGAGCAGCAGTGCCTCATGGGAGAGTCTATTTAAGACAAAGGTGCGGACTGATACAGCCTCTCTCTGGACAGCGGTGATCGATTACACAGGACCCTGTGTGTCTTATCAGTGGAGTTGCGGCCTACTCACACAGACTGTGCAGTCTGCAACTACACAGCATTCCTGCGGATGGTCAGCGGGACGGGCTCTGCTATCAGAAGAATTGTTCCTGACCCTGCGGGCAGCTGTATCGATCGATCGGGGAGAACTGCTAGGAAGAGAGCAGTGGAGGCCGATTCCAGGAGCAGAGAGAAAGTGTGTCTTCATCACCATTACCATCACTATCACCATCACCTAAGCAGTAGGACAGTCTTCTGTAGCAGTTTGTCCAGTTGGGTGAGCGGGCTCAGGCCCATATATAAGAGCACTGAAATGTTTAATCCAATATCTCACATGGAAAGTTGTTAAAGATCTGAGCACTATCATATAACTGAAGATTCTGGAATACAACCACTTCAGTGTACTGGATTGCTGTTAGTTGTAAGCTTGCCACAAAGTTAGTGATCACTGTAAAGGTTTCTATCTACTAGAGTAAAGTTGTTTATTGCATTTTTTGTGCCATACTTGGAGGATCTGTGGCTACAGTTGTTTCCTAGGTACCTAGTACCCAAACTAAAGAGCCGGTTGAAGATATACTGAACTTTAATTGAGGATTTGCTACAATTACAGCTACTTTCCCCCCACTTTGTAGGACTCAGGGTATTATACTTTGCATTACTGAATTCTCCTAAGAACTCTCTTAAATAGAGCAGGTTATCCATTGAAGTTAAACCTGTTTGGTTGCATTCTTTTAGAGTGGTACTGATTTGTTTGTGTTCCATTGAGTGGTATCAATTTACCTACAGTCCACCATTTCACATCAGCTAGTCTAAAGGTTTATCCTGTATTAAGTTATTTTTCATAATCTATCTTTACATTGAGCTTAGATTAACATTCAGGTATCTTGACTAAACTCGATTGGAGGAATTAAAGTGTAACTTTTAACGGTGGACTACCAGTAAAGTCGTGATACACATTCAGTTTGTTTGTGTCTCCCCTTTATTCACCAAGAACTCAAAAGTCATGTTTATGTTGTTTAGACATTTATGAGTGTGTGACTTAAATTTAAACTATTAATCTACTACCTGTGATGCCATTTCTGTTTAATTGAGAGTTACCTTCTAACAACACAACAGCAATTTAAGTATATACTTCAAAGTCTACTATTGTGTGATTCCATTATTGTGTCACTCCTTTAAATTGGAACTAACTCAAATAGTGAGTGTGCCAGAGAGGACTGAGGCTGTTATTGGGGTTGAGAAGCAGAGTGACGGACTGAACATACTAAGCAGCTCCTACGGGGGTAGTGCTATATATACTTTACTTTGTGATCACTTTCTGTAATTGTTAATCACCAAGTCACACAATTTGTCTCTATTTTCTGTATTTAAAGTGGTTGTAAAGTCACCATGCCTAATTACTTGAATTCCCTCTGTTATGTGGCACAGTGTCTTTTTTTTATAAAAATTATGCAGCGCAATATCTTATTTCACAGTGCCGCTGTCCGGTCACATGACCGCCTGCCGTTCTCCTTCCTCGATCTGAGAACTACAGCAGGAGGGGCTGAGATTCCTGGCTGATGTCAACCATGAAAAGGAGAGAGGCGGGCGGTTACATGACTGCTCAGCTGCGTTTTGAAATAAAGTATTGAGCTGCATCATTTTTATAAAACAAAAACACTGTACAACATAGCTTCATATAAGTTATTCTAGTTATTAGGCACAGTTACTTTACACAGAATAGCAGTAGGAGGGGAGGGGCGAGGCGGGGAACAGATCGGCACTGACTCAATAGCTGACAGGCGGGGAGGGAGAGACTGCGGGCTAACGGAGGCACATAAAAGGACCACAGTATCATGGATCAGCAGCTATGATTACCGTGGTCAGCACAGACAGGGGGACACAGGAACAGGCAAGATCAACCAGGTACTTTACAGCATAGAGAGGGACAAATGACTCTGCACAAGCACTATGCTGTATATCGTGTTTTATGGAATGTAGCAACCTGGTCTTGGGCAGGGTTGCTAACAAATTTAGTTTGCTAGGTTGTAACGAGCCTGGCTAACTGTTAGGGGGATCCACTGACTTTTCCCTAAATCTGGATTTGATGCCCCAATCTCTTCTGTCACTTAATGGCATTGTTGCCTGTGGCATTAGGATGACAAGGGGCATAGTGAATTCTGACTAGGAGTGGATAGGTTGTTTCAGCCAATTGGCAGGGGTTTTCTTTGGGCCCTTGGCCTGCTGGGAGAGCCTATTTATTCAGGAGGAGTCAGGTGATCGGGGTTCTGTGCCACCTGGATGGGTGTCTGGGTGGATGTGGGTTACAAGACTCTGGGTTGCTAGGCCAGAAGCCTAAGGCCTATCCCGGGAGCACCTGGTTGCTAGGCTGCCTGAGGCCTATCCAGGTTTGAGAGAAGCAGTGTGGGGTTGGGGATTCAGGTCGGAAGCCTAACCAAGTTGTAGAGGCTCCGCCGGATGGGGAACAGAACTGTTGCCAGCGGTGAGGGAGAAGCAGTTTCCATAAGGGACGACCACTCCTGTTACCAGAGGCAAGTGTATGTAAGTCTGAAAAAGTACAAGAGCAGCCTTTTCACCAGCCAGGAACAGTGAAGAAGTGGGAAAGCTTCAACAGAGTACCAAGCCAGGGACCCAGCAGTTTATCAGGTGTGAAGCTTGAGGATTATACAGTGGGTTAGCTGTGGAAGAGCTCAGGGGATCCAGGACGACTGGGATCTTGAAGTTTAGTGAGAGACCTGGAGCTCAGTAAGTGAAGATCTACATTGAGATACTGTGATATGTGAGAGAAGATCTATAGTGAGTTACTGTGAGTTATGTGTACAGATCTCTATTGACTAGTGAAAGTTCAGTTGCCATAGGAGACTGCAGTTCTATGAATACTGTTGCTGCAGCCAGCTTAAAGGCCCTCTACCTGTATAGCTGTCTGCCTATTATTTTTTTCTCAGAGTCTGCCATTTGCTATTGCATCTGCGTAAGGGTGTACTGGCCCTAATCCTCTCTCCACCAGCTCAGTTTAAGAGACAATAAATCTCTTTTTCTTGCATTCAAAAAGTGCCTATGTTTCCAACATGCATTACACTCACCATGCCTAGTAACCCATACTGCGAAGAAGGATGTCAGCTCTCCCTAACTCTGGAGGTCACCATTAGGCCTCTAGGGGGTCAGGGCCTATCCCAGGAGCACCTGGCTGCTAGGCTGTCTGAGACCTATTGAGGTTTGAGAGAAGCAGTGTGGGGTTGGGGCTTCAGGCCGGAAGCCCAACCAAGTCACAGAGGCTCTGCCAGATGGGGAGCTGAACTGTTGCCAGCGGTGAGGGAAAAGCAGTTGCCATAAGGGACGACCACTCCTGTTACCAGAGGCAAGTGTATGGAAGTCTGAAGAAGTACAAGAGCAGCCCTTTCACCAGCTGGGGACGGTGAAGAAGTGGGAAAGCTTCAACAGAGTGCCAAGACAGGGACCAAGCAATTTAGCAGTGGTGAAGCTTGAGGATTATACAACGGTCTGCCTATTACTTTTGTCTCAGAGTCTTCCAATTGTTATTGCATATATTTAAGGGTATCCTGGCCCTAACCCTCTCTCCACCAGTTTGGTGTAGGAGACAATAAATCTCTTTTTCTTGCATTCAAAAAGTGACTGGCACCCATGTTTCCAACTTGCAGTACACCCACCATGCCTAGTAACCACTATTGTGAAGAAGGCTGTCAGCTCTCCCTAACTCTGGAGCTCACCATTAGGCCTCTAGGGGTCAGGGACACCGCTACAGGAACAAGATATTTTTTTTTTTTGGGTTACAACTGCTTTAGGAGTTGCTGTAATGTTCTCCCAACTAATTCATCCTTCTAAAGTACTCATAACAGGGTAATATCCGGAAGACTCAGTTGATTAGAAAGTCACACTATCGTGAAACTTTTAAAGTAGTTATAAACCCTCAACATTTTCTCGCTTAACACACTGAGCATGATAAAGTAAACATTTCCCCACTAAACTGTTTGTAAAAAATTCTTTCACCAGCACTTGAAGTTTACAACTTTCAATGCTGCTGAATCCTGCTGTATGAGTGCTGCTTCACTGAATTTCTGGTCTTCACAGGAAAGAGTTAACAGTGGGCATTGCAGTCTCAAGCCAGTCTATTAGCTTGCTGAAGGCAGGATAGGGAAGGAGCAAGAAGTTGCCTTGTCATCCTAGGCTACAAGGCTGTGTGTTTATACTGGTACACACAATGTAGGGAGACACAACTCTAGTCCTTGCATGCAAGGCTGACTTCATAGACTGCTGCAAGAGATAGGAACCACCCAGAAGCAGAAATCCTGGGGCAGCATTCAAGGCACCAACTTAAACTTGAACATAGGCAAGGATTAATAGATAAAGAAGCTACATACTCATTAATGATTAATCAGCAGCTGAAAGTGCTTAAAAAACAGAGGGTTTTGTATCACTTTTATTTACACTTAAAGAGATCTGTTCTGACAGCTGCCCCTGTCTGATCTCCTGCCTTCACCTGGGACCTCCAATTGGCCCTTCAACTGTATGCCCTTTCTTCTAGCCATCTAGAGAAGGATTTTCTGCCACTAAATGAGCACCCCCTATTGTCAAAGTGGAGGGACGTCTGTCAGCCTTCTGACCCAGTTTGTTGTCCTTCCCTTTGGCCTGCCCTTGGCACCATGGGTCTTCACCAAAGTGCCTGCCCTCATCTTAGCTCTTCTCTGTGTTGTGGGATACCTGGACAATATCCTGTTAAATTACCAGTTCTCTCTAACCCTATGAGCCAATGTCCATAGGACAGCACAGACTCTACAGAGGTTCATTTGTATCAGGGGTCTCCAAACCATGGCCCTCCAGTTGTTCAGGAACTACAATTCCCATCATGCCTAGTCATGTCTGTGAATGTCAGTTTTACAATGCCTCATGGGACGTGTAGTTCTGCAACAGCTGGAGGGCCATAATTTGGAGATCCCTGATTTGGATCATCAACCATCAGAAATCATCCATAGAACATGAGATTTGGCCCTGTCCAATATCTTATATCCCTCTACTCTCATGCCCAGATCCTCCAGTCCCAGGGGTGTCCTTGATTCAACAAAAGTGCAGCGCTAAAAAAAAAAATCAATTAACTCAAGCAAACAAGTGCAACAATCATTGACAATCCCAAAAGAGTCAGCAAAATCTTCATGCATTGTTGAATATATAATCCTTCGTGAAATATAACACAGCTGTGGATCAGATATGCTCACCAAAGCAAATGGACTCTTTCAGTTAAAGAAAAGAGTCAAATTGCGCTTGTATTTCTCAATGGTCACTGTCTAGGATACCGTGCACTTCCTCCTCCACTCCAGATTATACGCTTATGACAGCCATAACCTCAGGTTTGTATCTCGCTGAAATACCATGCACTTCCACCTCCAACCGGGTTAAACACTCATGGAAGTCAGATTATTCGGCTGTAACATAAGAAGAAACCCACAGAAGCTTCATAGTGTAAAACCGCAATAATACTTTATTTAAAATGTACTAGACGCTCACAATTTAAAATCACATAAGCACTTAGCATACACAACCGGTCACGGGAGTCAGACGGGCCCCTTCCGAGTATTGATATGCGCGATGATGTCACAAGCATTTGCTACTCCCTATGCGTTACGTCACATCTGACATCGTCCGGGGCATAGAAGCCATGATCAATCCCCATGCACCATTTATACATTAGCCAACAGGGGGAAACCAGAAGTGAAGCCGCGATCTTATGTGCTCTAAGCCTCAATCAGACTTCACTCAGCCTCCATGTCAGATCTAACCCATGGAAGCCAGAAAAAGGTCCAGATCACACTCAAAAGAAATCAAGTGGGATGACTAATAAGGCACTCGATGAAGAACGCCATCTAGTGGGCTCCGTAAAAAAAATGTCTAACCCTAAAAAATACATTTTTAGAGCCTTGGCTTTAAGGCAAAGCCTTATTGCTTGTTTCAAAAACGAGGCTTGCTGGTGGTGGGAGGGATTATACATGGGAATTTCCTGTAGCTTTTATTTGCTCTTGTCCAATCAACTGGAGGTAGCTGCATATAGCCCATAGTTAGGACCAAGATCCTGTGTCGTGTAGAGTTCTTCAAGTTTTGCTGGTAAGGTTGCAGGTGCCATATGCACACACCATCTCCAACATTAAAAATCCAAGAGCTATCCTCTTGGATTTCAAACAGATCCTATGGATGTATGGCCATACAAGGACCACGTCAGCATGTGTGTGCTGTTCTAATATAACATCTACTCTAATTTTCCCACACAGCATTCAGTATAGGTGCTGAACATGATTTGTTTTGACAGACTTAGGCAGGTCATACACAGTGCAAATTCGCATGATTCCCCATCAATGCAGACACTGCTGACAGGGGAATCCCTCCTGCCAGGCCATTGTCTTCTCCCTGCAGGGGGCAGGCAAGGGGAGAAGACAGTGATTATTGCTAGTGGCTATAGCAGCTGCTAGCAATAATCGCAAGTGAATCTGGCAGGCTGGATGCACTCAAGTTGATCAACTGAATGGTTCCTGCTGAACCAGCCAAGATTCAAACCGTTTATGGCCAGCCTTAGTCAAATAAAAGAATGGTCCATGCACAGCCTACATTGTGTCAGGTGACCCAATCTGCATGGACAAGTTGTGTGCTCAGTGCTCCAAACCTATTAGATTAGAGATTCAAAACTGAGCTTTACGTGATTTTAGCCCCTCATTTTTAGGAAAGAGTAAGTAAAATAATGATGTTATTCTTGGATTCATAAGCTGTTGCTGTGACTATCTACTGTCATCTAATAGGTTCATTTTCTTTTCAAGGTCCAGTCTATTGAAGATAAGCTCGACATTCTTCTTGGCTTTTATTCACAGTGTCTGAAGAAAGGCCCCGTGAGTTCCTTCACACTGAGTTCCATGCAAATGCCCCTAATAGACCAGGATATGACATCTGACTACCATAGTCCAGTAGATCAAGGAGATATATCCGTGTCGGCACAGACACTTAATATTTCCCGCTCAGACAGCAATAATATGGAATGAGTCACCTGAATTAAAGGAGAAAAGACGTTCCCTGACTTGAGATGCTCTATAAGAAGAGGTATTCCACTACAGTTAGAGGAACACAGACCACATTTGGTCATTTTGATCATGTAAACTTGCTGGATTGACTCTTGTATTCTCCATAATTTAAAAAGAAATGACCCTAAATCATTCTTATGCAATTTCAGTGGGGACCTCTGGAAATGGGATCTCTTTACTAATGTCACAGAGAGGTGAGAAGGACTTGACAAGCCATATATTCTCTCTGAGACAGGTTGCCATTGAAAGGAGACGAATCATAAGTCTCGGCTGTGAAGCGATTGAGATGTCAATCAGGTTACAATAATGAGCTGCACTGTGGCTACAACTAGCATTGTCCTTTCTTGCTTCCTTGTCTTGCTAAAATGACGAGTACCATTTTGTATAACACTCAGCCTCTAGAAAGTGCCTCAAAGATTTTATTATGCAGATGCTGCTCCTGTTGATTTTTCATCTCCTGAGTGTGGGGCAGCGGGTGGATTGGTGCACATGAAACTTGAGCTTATTACTTAATGCTCTTTTTGCTGAGGTCATTTTTTTTGCTCAGTTTTTTAACAGTCTAATTAAGCATGGATTTTGGTTGTTCACACTTCATGTCCAGAGGAAGAAGAGGGACAATTTCTTTAAGAATACTAAAAGGACATCTGCTGGAGGGGACAATGTGTGGGCAACTAAGAACGTACCTGATGGCTTAAAGTATTTGAATGAATGTCTACAAACTGATGTCTTTATAGAAATGTGTATGTATGATGATCTCTGTGTGTATGAATGTTGAGGAGTGGGTGGTTATATCTGAATGACAGTTATTGGTACAAATATACAAATCAATGCTCTTTGTGTAAAGATAAAGCTCCAATAATATAATTGTTCCTTGTCTTTTTGAGATAACGTTGGTTCCAATCAGACTTGCACTGACTGTACCTAGCTTATTCAGTTAGACTCTCACGTTCTGTTCAAGTTTTGCAGCTGGTCTCAGGCCATCCAAAGAGATTTGGGACTGATAGCAATAAATTCATGCAATTAATGAAAAGAAACACAAACATATAAGTGCATATAACTATATGTACTTAGGTTTTATAGATAGACCATAGATTTCTAAGGCGGTAAGTTGCTCTTTCATCTTTGCCATGTTGTTTAGAGCTGTTGTTAGTTCGGAGGGCAATGAATATTATAAAATAAAGTATTTGTCTAAAGCCATAAATCTCGTCTCCTCTCAGCCAGATTTAGGCAACCTACTGTATCCCGAGAGGTACAAGTGATAGACTTTACAAAGTCTACTGCTGATCATATTCCACCCATGAGCTGAGCTCTAAATACAACATGAGGTAGCTCTGTATTACTGTCAGTGCTTTTTCTAGCAAGGGGGCAATTTTATTTTTTCCTATTCAATGCACTGCAAGACCTGTTGGAGGAAGAGTTATTGGTAGGCACCGGCTCTATGTGCAGTCAAAAGGGAGTTGCCATATATTGTTCTTATGCATATGGGTACCTAATGATATAGAGTGAGTATTGGGTGGGGGAGCTTGTTCAAAAATTCTGGCACAATCCCCTAGGTAAGGCCAAAATTAGAGAAAACTTATTTTTTTAATGCCTCTCCCGAGGGGAGACTATGGGAGATGGGGATTTTAAAGCGCCCAAAATAATAAATCAATGTGACAGAACATATAAAATCACAGAATATTTTATTTATACAAAATTGTTTAAAAACAAGAGGAGTATAGACTCCATGCAAAATAATATTTTCTAAACATAAACATAAATTACAACCATCAGTCCTTGGATAGATAGTGGAAGATGTATGGATCAACACTTTTCGCCCAGAAGGAGGGCTTCTTCAGGCACCGCCATTTGATAATTCCCACATGGCATGTGTATATGCTGGCCTCATGCTCTTTTTCTAATAACTTAGAAACATAGAAAAGCGATGGCAGAAAAAGTCTGAGTAGTCCATTGACTAATCTTTCCACTTTAATATTATATTCATGTGATCAGTGGCGGCTGGTGCTCCATTTTTTTGGGGGGTGGCAAACAAACCCACCCGCCAAGTCCGCACTTATCCCATCCAGGTCATGGCTTCCTCAGCTTCTCCTCCTAGCCAATCCAGTCTTAAGAACCACTTCCTGTCCTGATTGGCCGGGAGGAGAAGCCGGAAGACAATAGAGAATATTGATTCGCTAATGTCACAAGTGGGTGTGCACTGACCCCCGAATCAAACCTTTTTGAAGCCAATTAGAGCCTCAGGCTCTAATCATATACTTAAAAAAAAACAAAAAACATAGAAATCTATGCGTCCGGCACCCTGCATGGAGATTAAGGGTCAACGCATGGAGATCGGGGGGCGGCGCCCCTGTACCGCTTATGGACCGGCCACCGCTGCATGTGATGTCTCTTTTATGGTGCCAACTTTTTTCTTTATTCCTACTCGCATATCATATTGAGAAGAGCAGTGCAAGATGTGAGTCTTAGGTGAACCTGTCCACTCAGATAAGGGTTTCTGCCCCCTGACTACCATGAGGGTGGGCTCACTTGATTAGGAATCATTGAAAAACAGTTCATATGAATTCTACAACTTTATCATACCCTCAGATTATCTTTTTCTGGATGCACAGTGCTGTTTTATGGCCCTAGAGTATGCATTTAAATTGGGGTTATGGATTGTTTCAAACAAGGATTAAAGGGGAGCTATAGTTTTTTTGTTTTTTTTTAGATGTACACATGAAAGAGGTCAGCTTATAGTAAAATACTGTATGTAATACATGTTTAAAATCCTTTTTTTTTGTACATACATTTCATAATTTTACTGTATATATGAACAAAAGAAAAAATTCAGAATGAATTAACCTGATTTACATTGAACCCTATGGAAAAATTTGCCTCAGTTCGCGACCAGAGTCGTTTCACGAATTAAGTTTGTGAACCAAGGTACCACTGTACTTCAATTTTGACCAGTGTGCTATTGGTTTCTCAGCATACGTTCACATAACATGTCTTATGCCTTTTTGGTCTTTGCTTGAGCTATAAGCTCTATAAATATTGCAAGATTGTATCCTGAAGAAGCCCTCCTTCTGGGCAAAATGCGTCAATCCATACACCTTCCGCTATATATCCAAGGACTGATGGTTGTAATATACGTCTATGTTTAGAACATATTATTTTGCATGGAGTCTAGTCTATACTTCTCTTGTTTTTAAACAATTTTGTACAGATAAAATATTTGGTGATTTTATATGTTCTGTCACATTGATTTATTATTTTGGGCACTTTAAAATCCCCATCTACCATAGTCTCCCCTTCGGGAGAGGCATGGGAAATAACTTTTCTCTGCTTATGAGATTGAGGACATCACTGTTGTCATTATTGACCTAACACCAGAGAATTCTGGTTCTGTTAAGCAATTTAGTTGTTAATATAAATTTCACTTTCAGTGCAGCTGTCTAAAAGGTTTCTCCAGCATTTGATAACAAAAAATGACTACCCAGTTAGCAAACTCAGTATTAACTATTGTAAATATTACTAAACAAAGGGACTTCAAAGACGTTAGGAATAAAAATCAGTAAATGCATTTACTGCATTCTCTCCACCCTTCTTTTGAACTACTGACCTCTCTGTACATTCAGTAACATTCAAACACTGGAATTTATACATTTTTTTTATTTTGGTATGGATTGATTGAAAATGTTCCATACAAAGCTACAGTATATACGTGCATTGAACTATCTTTACACAAACATACAATTCTGGTTGTACCTGCATGGTAGAATGCAGAGATTGTAAGTGCGATTGATACTTGTATGCAGCTTTAGCTACAGATTATTGTTTATGATGGGATGTAGAATGTAGTATGTCATTTTTATGTTTATGGGGAAGTTCCCTGTTCAATCAATAATATTATTTGCACAGCTTTCTCTATAGGAGAAGCATTATTTAAATATATGCAAAGCATTGTGTTTCGCTGCATTGCTCTGTCTTCCGTCCTCCTGAAACACACACATAGCATGATGTCCCCATTCTGCCCCCTAAGCATGTAACTGATGGGCAATGCCCATGTGCACTGAGGTACCATACCTCAAATTACACTAGATGTCTAATAATTTCCTTAGTAGATTGAATTTGCAATGCATCTCTGAATCAGTGGGATTCGTATTATGAATGTGGAACAAGTTCCATAATTTCTAGAAATCTTTATCAAACATACATTGAAATGTAATGCATTGTGTTTACTGATAAAAACGTTATGGCCAGTATTAACTATTCACACCCTTATGCAATCATAAAAGAGAACAGAACACTGTATTTTGATCACACACAACACATCATAGGCCGTTTGAATCTCTGTTTTTTAAATCCCATTCACCTCAACCCAGCTCCAGTATTTAGCATATATAGCATGCTTTTCATAAGCCACATTCCCAGGTAGGAGTATCCAAAAAATCCATGATGTCTGGTGAAACAGGGTTAGCCTGGGAAATCTGTACCCGGTGGCAGCACAGCATAGTTCATACATCAAATACAGGTTACCATATAAGTTCACAATAAACATTCTATGTTTCATGCTTTAGAGTACTGTACACATTTACAGTTGATGGTACTTTTGTGAATGAGGAAAAGTTACTTCCATCTGCTTGCTTCAAGGGCAACTCCACTTGGATACTTTCATTCCAATCTCAAAAACAAAAATTGCATATGTACACTATCAAGCATAACTTTGCCAATTCTGTATGGCGGAGACAACAATCTCATTGGTGTGCGCCATGTAATACAGAGTATTTTTAGTTATGGCTAGAGTTGGAAAGCATTAAAGCTGAACTAGAGGCAGATATTAAAGATACAAATGAATGCATTAATATTCATTAATAATATTTGACTTGGTATCGGTTTTTTTTTGCAATGCCCCATAAAGCAATCTATATTGGGTCTGACTGGGAGCCATCAGATGTGCTGCATGCAAATGTATTGACAGAGAACATGCTGATAACATGAGTAAGCAGAATGAGCAGAAGGATGACCTGCTGCTGCTCTTTTACTATACAAAAAAGTGGCAACCACCAAAACGTATAACTAACCTTTGCAGCAAGGTGCACATGGAAGGGCAACACACATTGCAAACAAAAGTTTTCACAGCAAACTCAGCCAGCCTGCAAAACAACCACATTTGCCCTGTCTAACATTTTGCATTAAAAAACGAGGGTTTTGTTTCCCTTTCAAACAAAACCCTCTATTTTTTTTTAAGGGCAAAACCATCTATTTTTAATGTAAAACTGTTAGACAGGGCCAATTTGGTTGTTTTGCTGGCTGGTAAGTGTGCTGGGAAATCTTTTGCTTGTTTGCGATGCTCTTTTACTATCCAAGCAGTAGGCTGAGGAAAGGCAGAGGACACGGCTGTATCTCCTAACTGTGGTGTGATCCACCTAGCTATGCTGTGTGACAAAGCTATGTGAAATTCAGGAATGGATGGAGAAAGATACAAATCCTTTGGCAGGTTAAAGAATGTGTACATCCTGTGACAAGAAATTTGGAGCACTTGTCATTTGGATAGGGAAGCATAGACATCAATTAAAACTGATCCTTCCCAATCCTAATAAAATTGTGTTTTTGTTTTTGCCTGTATCCTGGTGGAGACATTACTAATCCCTTCAGGTGCACTTTATTAGTGTAAGAAAATCATTAAGAAAAGGTTGCCGGAATGACTACGGTGGTTGGTGCAATCATTGTAAATCTTGGATACGTGGTACACCATCATAGGGAATTAGCGGAAATGTTTCACAGCCACTAACAGAACTCCTTCATTAGACAAAAGTGATGACTTAATTTTTGCCTGATGAAGAAGTTCGCTTAGTGACTGCCTATATGTGATCATTAAAGAGGATCTTCACCCTGTAAACAAAAATGTAAAAGTCAGCAGCTATAAATACTGTAGCTGCTGACTTTTACAAAAAACACACACTTACCTGTCCAAGGATTCAGAGATGTCCTCACCCAACCCGACTCTTTGCTGGTCTTCAGGTGCAGGCTCTGGCATCTTAACTGTGGGCAGCCGATTGTGACTCCTTGCGGCTCCATAGCCGGCTGCCCACTGTGCGAGCCAAACCCTGTGAACGGTCCCGCACTCTCCTGGGACCTGCGCGGAAATGAGGGGTGGCCAATCTTCTGCTCAGATCATCGCGGTTATCTGACCGGACTTGCAAGCGGGTACCTGTCAAAATCTGGTACCCCCCCCCCCCAAAAAATACATATTTTGGAGAGGAAAGGGGAGGAGAAGGAAAAGCAGAATTTCCCCTTTTGGGTGAAGTTCTTCTTCTATATTGCTTTTAACAAGCAACTTAGTGTGTTAATGACTTACCATGTATTTAAAGTGGTTTCTAAAGCCTGAAGTTTTTTTTGCCTTCATGCATTCTATGCATAAAGGTAAAAAACCTTCAGCATGCAGCTCCCCCCCAGCCCCAGCCTGCTTAAATACGTATGAGCCCTATCTCAATCACGTGATATGCACCAGAGCTGTTGGTGTCCCTGCTCTCTGCCTCCTCATTGGTTCAGACACAGCAGTGCCTGCTGCTGTCAATCAAAGCCAGTGAGTAGGGACCGTGGGCAGGGCGAGGACTCGTGGTGAGACACACAGGTACTCTGTTTCCTACCCCGAACCGGGACGGGTGCCAGGGATGAGTGACCGAAACTAACTGTCGTCGTCCGTGACGACACAGACTTGGTTACTCCTCCGTCTCTCGTCCCTGTGGTTGTCGAGACCACGTATAGTGCACTAACTCTATCCCGAGTATGCATAAATTCGTCCGACCCCGACCCCCCCTCGACGTACGACTTCCAAAAAATGGAAATACGTATCTTACGTACTTCCGTTTTTTTTGAAGTCCGAAATCTTTGGTGAAATTTAT
>BLSH010024769.1:1443973-1454309 GCA_018402905.1 Glandirana rugosa | reverse complement strand
GCCATGTGCATCTAGAGATTATTGATTTAAATTGTCTGGGTATTAGAAGGTGTGATGCCATTGTTGAAGCAGACACCTCTGTAAAAAAACATTTGGACTTTTTTGATCTATGTGTATGCAAATTTTTCACAGTTATTGATTATGCTTGTGAGCTTGGAAAAAAAGAAAGCATCCTTGTGCAGGCATCCTTGGAGCATGAAGCATTCAGTAACAGTCTACTAAACCGCTACCTTTACATGTTGACTTTTGCCCGTCTGGCAGAATTCAGACTGTGAAAGGTGACTGTTCATCGTATCAAGGATTCCTGTTTTGGAAAATGTTTTTGTTTTACTTGGGCAGTGGATATGGTTTATATATTACCTGTAATTTTATGATATTCAGAGCATATATCCTGTTAATCCAGTGCTATAGGGAAGGTATGGAATTTTCTCAATGTTAGTGGCCCATTTCCTGTTGGTCCAGTGTGTAAGTTTTCCCATACAATAATGGGAGTTACAATGTCTGTATGTAACCTGGCTATCTACCTCACTGCACACTGTTGGCCTCTGTTGTCCGTCACTTGGAAAAGTTCCCTGTATTATATCCGAGAGGCTAGATGAATTCTTATCAGGGAAGGAAAAAAAGTTCCCCATATGTATTTCTGTGAGCATTTATTCTACCATAGCATTATGTACCCATTTCAATCTCAAACGAAAACAAGTTTACCAGTAATTATCAGTCCTGAAATCAGATCACATAGGTTTGTTAGTGAAATTGTATTCACTTAATCACCCTCCCTTGCCTATGCATCACTTGCTGTGTGGGGTCCTCCCAGGTTGGTGCCCCCTGCCTCCTAGTGCTGGGTGATAATCAGACCTTGCACTTCTTATACGAATGCTATGCATGCACCAGCATGGAGCTAGGAACTGCATCCAATGTAGGTGGTTCCCCCTCAAAACAGACATTTACCTGCTTCTCCCTCACTCTGTAGGATCATCAGAAAGAGGGGTATTTTTGTCTTAGGGGGGAAGAATAATTCTAGTTATAAAGGGTTAGGAGAATGCTTTGAGCTACTGAAACTTGACTTGGAAATAGATGCGTTTGCAATAGAACAATTATGTACCTCACTAATTTATTGATTTAAATAAATTTTACTTAGAAAGTGTGATGTGTGCTTTTTTAAACTGCTGAAAAACACATTTATCAAATGTATCACTGATGTTTTTATACGCTAGGTTCTAAGTGCCCATTCACACAGGGGCGACTTGCGCTCCGACTTGAGTCGCCTCAAGGCGCCCCAAGTCGCTTGACAAGTGAAATCCCATTGAAGTGAATTGGAGCTGTCTTAATGTACACTACTGAAGTCGCTCTGACTTCAAAAAAGGTGCCTGTACTACTTGGAGGCGACTTCTATCCGACTTGTGCTCATAGAATTACGTAGAAGTCGCCTCCAAGTCAGATCCCCCATCTTAATGCAAGCGACTTTACAGTGTAAAAGAATACAATTTATTTGGGGCAGCCCCCACCCTCCCTTCTCTGATCAGCCACAGGCAAAGTCGCCTGGCATAAGTTGTGTTGTAAGTCACCTGAAGTTGCCCTGAAAGTCACGCTGAAATCGCCTAGCAAAGTCAAGCTGAAGTCCGGTCGCCCCTATGTGAATGGAGCCTAACACTTTCATCCGTTATACAGTGGGTAAACTAAGTATTGAACAGGTCACCATTTTTCTAGGTAAATATATTTCTAAAGATGCCATTGACACGAAATCGTCACCACATGTTGGCAACAACCCATGCAATCCATACATACAAAGACACCAAAACAAATAAGTTCAGAAATTAAGTTATGTGTAATAAAATGGAATGACATGGGGAAAAGTATTGAACATGCTAACTGAAATTTGTTTTCTGTAATACTTCATACAAAATCATTTGTTGGTAATGACAGCTCCAAGATGCCTTCTGTATGGAGAAACCAGTCACATGCATAGCTCAGGTGTGATTTTGGCCCATTCTACCACACAACTAGTCTTCAGATCTTGAAGGTTTCGTGGGCCTCTTCTATGAACTGTAATCTTTAGTTCTTTCCATAGATTTTCTATTGGATTCAAGTCAGGTGATTGGCTGGGCCATTCTGGTAGCTTTATTTTCTTTCTTTGACACCAATTGGTAGTTTCCTTGGCTTTGTGTTTGGGATCGTTGTCTTGCTGAAATGTCCACCCTTGTTTCATCTTCATCATCCTGGTAGATGGCAGCAGATTTTTATCTTAAATGTCTCGGTACATTTTTCCATTCATAGTTCCTTCAATGACATGAAGTTTGCCAGTATCGTATGATGAAAAACAGCCCCATGATGTTCCCACCGCCAAACTTCACTGTTGGTATGGGTGTGTTTTTGGGGTGATGTGCAGTGCCATTTGACCTCCAAACATGGTGTGTATTATGGCATCCAAAGAGTTCAATTTTGGTCTCATCTGACCAGACTATATTCTCCCAGTATTTCACAAGCTTTTCAAAATGTTGTGCAGCAAACTTTAAATCAGCTTCACCATGCTTTTTGTTCAGCAATGAAGTCTTGCGTGGGGAGCGTGCATACAGGCCACAGCAGTTGAGTGCATTACTTATTGTTTTCTTAGAAACAATTATATTTGCTAATTCCAGGTCTTTCTGAAGCTCTCCACAAGAGGTCCTTAGCTCTTGGACAACTTTTCTGATTATTATTTTCACTCCTCTGTCAGAAATCTTGCGAGGAGCACCTGGTCATGGCTGGTTTATGGTGAAATTATGTTCTTCTACTTCTTAATTTTGACCCCAACAGTGCTCACTTTATCATTCAGATGTTTAGAAATCCTCCTGTAACCAATGCCATCAGTATATTTTGCAATAATAAGGTTGTGAATTCATTGAGAGTAGAGTTGAGCGAACCTCTGGAAGTTCGGGTTCTGCTGGTTCGGCCGAACTTCAGGACAAAGTCCGGGTTCGGGTCCGGACTGGACCCGAACGTTGGCACGGACCCCGAACCCCATTGAAATCAATGGGGACCCAAACTTTTAGGCACAAAAATGGCTGCAACAAAGTCCTGGAAAGCCCTAGAGGTCTGCAAAAGGAAGGAAAATGGGGGTAAGAGTAGGGCAATTGCCCTACAAAGAAATGGGGATAGGGAAACAACTTAAAATCATTTTTAAGCTAAAATCACATAAAAAAATCAAAAATGGAGGTGGATGTGGAGTTGGAGGTTGAGGAGGCGGTGAAAGTGGCGGTGGAGGAGGAGGAGGTAGCCAACACTGTTTTTTTATTTTTGGAATTTTTGGTTTTTTTTTTTAAAACCAGCAATGTAGATGCACTTTTTAATTTTGTGCAAGAAACAATAATCTGTCCCTTTAAGCAACAATAGGAACCTCTCCCTATAGGACTAGGAGATGATTTTAGATTCTAAAATCATCTCCAAGTTGTACAGGGAAAGCCTCCAGCTGTTGCTTTAAGGGAAAGATCAGTGTTCTAAAATCATCTATATCAGCCGCAGGGAGCCATATTAGTGTTTTAAAATCATCATCAAATTGTATGGAAAAAGGCTATCTAAGCCAGAGAGAAGCCATATTAGTGTTTTAAAATCATCATTAAATTGTATTGAAAAAGGCTATCTCAGACGGAGAGAAGCCATATTAGTGTTTTAAAACACACAATTTGAAGATGATTTTAAAACACTAATATGGCTTCCCTGTGGCTGATATAGGGGTTTTCACACACACTTTGATGATGATTTTAGAACACTAATCTTTCCCTTAAAGCAACAGCTGGAACCTTTCCCTGTAAAACGTGATGATTTAGAACAGTAATCTTTCCCTTAAAGCAACAGCTGGAACCTTTCCCTGTACAACTTGGAGATGATTTTAGAAGAATAATCTTTCCCTTAAAGTAACAGACTCTACCTAGTCCAGTCAGATCGTTCTGTGCAGCAGGATGAGGTGTGAAATCTGTCTCTCAAAGCACCAGTACTAGTATCTCTCCCTCCCTCAAAGCACCAGTACTAGTATCTCTCCCTAGTCCACAATCAGATCGTTCTGTGCAGCAGGATGAGGTATGAAATCTGTCTCTCAAAGCACCAGTACTAGTATCTCTCCCTAGTCCAGTCAGATCGTTCTGCGCAGCAGGATGAGGTCTGCAATCTGTCTCTCAAAGCACTAGTACTAGTATCTCTCCCTCCCTCAAAACAGCAGTACTAGTATCTCTCCCTAGTCCAGTCAGATCGTTCTGCGCAGCAGGATGAGGTCTGCAATCTGTCTCTCAAAGCACTAGTACTAGTATCTCTCCCTCCCTCAAAGCAGCAGTACTAGTATCTCTCCCTAGTCCACAATCAGATCGTTCAGTAATGCAGGATGAGATGTTCTGCAATCTGTCCCTAACAGAGCCAGCAGCATCCTCGCCCTAAAGTATCCTGAGAGCATATGACATGCAGCATGGTGACTCCAGCCCTACATAGAGGCTGGGTCACATGGTGCACTGGCCAATCACAGCCATGCCATAAGTAGGCATGGCTGTGATGGCTTCTAGGGAAAACCAGTGAAACACTTGTTGATTGGCTGCCCTTGGCAGCTTTTCAACACGTGGAGTAAAATACCAGAATCCTGGACCCGAACCCGGACTTTTTTTGAAAAGTCCGGGTTTGGGTCCGGATCCCGGACACCCAAAGTTCGGTACGGACCCGAACTTTACAGTCCGGGTTCGCTCAACACTAATTGAGAGAGATCTTTGCTTTTACCTATCTTGAGATGTTTCTTGTATGACACCTTGGTAATGAGACACCTTTTTATAGGCCATCAGTTGAGACTGAACCAGCTGATATTAATTTGCACTGACAAGGGGCAGGATTGCTTTCTAATACCGATAGATTTCAGCTGCCGTCTTGGCTTTCTATGCCTTTTTGCATCTTCCTTTCGTCATGTTTTTTTACCGTGTCATTCCATTTTATTACACATAACTTAATTTCTGAACTAATTTGTTTTGGTTTCTTTGTATGTATGGATTGCATGGGTTGTTACCAACATGTGGTGAAAATTTCACCTTTAAAAATATATTTACCTAGAAAAATGGTGACTTGTTCAATACTTATTTTACCCACTATATAAGCAGACACATTAAGTGAAGATCCCCAGCCCCTTAGTAAATTAGACTAAACATTAATTTTGTCCTTACTGCTTTCTCTTTGCATACATGAATTTTAACTTTTTTACATTAGACAAGTATCTCCTCTCAAACGCTTTGGGGGTCAATCCACAGAACTTTTAGAAACATGGCTAGAAAATATAACATCTCAGTTTACACTAGCCAACTCCAAAGTCGCGTGACTTTCAGTGCAATGACTATCAAAGTAAGACTATCAGGTAAGGCAGCTCTCATTGGGAAACATTTAATTTCACACATCATCTGACTTGAGGTCTAACAATCGGATCCCATCTTGCATCAGTGTGAACCAAGCCGTAGGCTAATACTGTGATATATGATTTTGCTGCGATTTTCAGTTCAGTTATGTAGTGTGACTTTGATGTGACTTGTAGACAAACAAAAAAGTACTGCTTTAATGCTGCTGATATCAGCCAACATGACATGTATTGAACTGGTGCAGATCATATAAAACAGCTTGTCAGTCTACAATATGCTACAGAAAAATGGCAACCAATCACACACAGGATGCCGACTCACTGGGGGTTATTTACTAAAGACGGAGAGTGCAAAACCTGGTGCAGCTCTGCATAGAAACCAATCAGTTTTGGTTTTTATTGTTAAAGCTTAATTGAACAAGCTGATTGACTACCATACACAGTTGCACCAGATTCTGAGTGCACCAGTTTTAGTAAATCTACCCCACTGTGACCAAAGGTAAACCAGTAATGTAAGATGTGAATAAAAACGTCTGGGGTACTCCCGCTCTACCACAGGTGAATGGGTTAAAATGAATACTGCGATCCACTGCTGCAAACACCTATGGGTGAATCAGTTTCCAGGTGAGTGAATATAGTGTGTGGTGGTGTTGCGCTGTGATATGAGATGGTATACAGGTGTTGTAATACAAGTGCTAAACACTAGGTAAATGGAAAAAATTATAATAAAGTGTCCACACACAATCACAGAGTGCTAATAAGCTGCTAATAAGAAAAAGTCCAGTAAACTGTAACAAAAATAAAGCCTCATATCACTGAGCGTGCAAAAATAGATAAACTGTGCTTAATTAATAAAACTCCATTTTGAGAAACTCTGGTGCAATCCCAACATAAACAACACAGGTAAATGAGAAAAAATGTTCTTGTGCTAATCCGTGTGTGTAAAAACAACAGAGGTGTCACTTCTTCCACAGTGCAAACACCTCTGTGCAGGGTGGCCTCTCACCTTAGTGCTGTGGGGTAACAGCATGTGTGGGTGCACAGACCCGCAAACAACTTCTCCTGGTCACTCCTAGCTGTTCCTCCCCGTCTCCAGTAATGTCTAGTGGTGAATGGTGGTCACCTGGATATCACTCTCTGATGGAAGGTGGCTGTATCCTACACACTCCTCAAATAACGTTCCTATGGAGAGTGAAAGGGGAAGGAAGGGAATAGCCAGAATAATGTGATATTGTTTATAATAACGCTATTTATTAACATCTCAATGGTATACACTAACATTTAAAAATTAAAAACTGTGCAAAACTCCACGAGCTGCGAGCTTCCTACCACATCACTTCCGTTATTCGCCCGATCCCGGAATTTAGAACATTATTGGGTGTTCGGAGCGACTTTGCCACCACCGAGCACCCATAATGTATAGTGCGCAGACGGCATGCACTGCTCCTGCTCCGTGGGAGGGCTGCCACCGTCTGCACTCACTTTGTTTTGAGTTTATTTATAGTGAAGGGCGGGGCCACCTGGTGACGTAGGGGTGACCCCGTCCCCTTCTGATGCCATGTGACGTCAGAGGGGTGCCCTTCAAATAAATAAGTAAACTGTCACAACAAACTGAGCTCAGTCAGCAGGAGCCCTCCCATGGAGGAGGAGCTGTTGTGGGTTTTTTTTTCAGGTCCATTGCGCGCCGTGATTGACAATGGATTACAACGGGGGACACTTTTTTTTTCTTTTTTAACCACTTGCCGACCGTCCGCCGTGGCTTGACGGTGGCAAAGTGGTTCGTTATCGCGAAACGCCGTCACCTGACGGCGGCTGCAATAACACATATTGTGTTCCGGGGGACCAGAGAGCGGGTAGGGCGGACTCAATCTACACCAGCTACCCGCAATCAGCCCCCCGGTGCGACAGAACGGAGGTCTGTGTCTGTAAACACGGATCTCCGTTCTGACAGAGGGGAAAAGGATGTGATCACAGGCTTCCTGTATATGGAAGCCGTGATCACTCCCCTCCCCCTGCCAGCCCAGCCCCCATACAGTTAGAACACACTGAGGGAATACAGTTAACACTTAGAGCGCCCCTCCAGGTTAACTTAGCCCCTTCACTGCCAATGGCATTTACACAGTAATCAGTGCATTTTCATAGCACTGATCCCTGTATAAATGCCAATGGTCCCGAAAAAGTGTCAAAATGTTCAGACATGTCCGCCGCAATATCGCAGTACCGCTAAAAGTCGCAGATCGCCGCCATTACAATATAAAAAAAAAAAAGACCCCATAAATTAATTCTCATGGTTTGCAACTTTTGCGCAAACCAATCAATAAACACTTCATTTTGTTTTTCATATCCCTTCTGTGATGATGTGCTGATGCTTACTGGAGGATCCCTTTCATGAGGATCACCGGGGATGTCTATGTGATATTCGGAGCGAGCAACTTCCCTCTTCTAAGTTCAAACAAGGCTGACTTTGGCTCCTGTAATAAGAGCCTACCTGGTGAGGTGAGAGGCTAGTGTTTGCGGTGGAGGTGGAGTGACACTACAGCACTATTGAAGGCTATCGCACTGCGGCACTTTGGGTGCTTTCATTAAGAACTTTTATACAGCGCTGCACCTTGATATTACATATGGAACTTTTTTAGGATTTGATAAATTACCTATTGTGTTCAGCTGCTTACTTCTTAGAATAACTGCGCTGACTATATTTACTATTTAATCAATAAACACCGATTGCAATTTTGTTTACCAAAAATATGAGAAAGAATATAAATCGGCCAAAACCGATGAAAATAAATGTTTTTTTATATTTTTTTTTTTTTGGATAGGTATTTTAGCAAAAAGTAAGAAAAAAATTGTTTTTTTTTTGCAAAATTGACGCTCTTGTTTTGTTTATAGTGATGATCAGAAATGATGCAGAGGGGATCAAATACCACCAAAAGAAAGCTCTATTTGTGGGAAAAAATTTAGTTTGGGTACAACGTCGCATGAACGCCCAATTGTCAGTTAAAGTGACGCAGTGCCGAATCTCAAAAAGTGCTCTGGTCCTAAAGGGGGAAATCCTTCTGGGGCAGAAGTGGTTAATAAAGGACTTGTCCCTAATTGTCTCCTGTGGCTTTTTTTTGTTTGATACTTTTTGGTGAATTAGTAGGGGTACGATGTGCCTGATACTAATTCACATGGGGGGGCCGGGATCTGGGGGCCCCCTTATTAAAGTGGGCTTCCAGATTCCGATAAGCTCCCCGCCCCCAGACCCCCACAACCACAGCCCAGGGTTGTGGGAATAGGCTCTTGTCCTCATCAACATGGGGACAAGGAGCTTTGGGGTGGGGGGGGGGCGCAGTGCCCCCCTGTCCCAAAGCACCCATACTCCCCATGTTGAGGGCATGTAGCCTGGAACGGTCCAGGAGGGGGGGTGCTCTCTTGCATGCTCGGATAAGGGTCTGGTTTGCATTTTAGGGGGGACCCCACATCAAATTTTTTAAACATTTTGCAGTGGAATTCCCCTTAAAATCCACACCAGACCCGAAGGGCCTGGTATGGACTGGGGGGGGGGGGGGGTCTACGCAATTTTTTTCAGTGATTTTTCCGTATATTGCTGGGAGCCGCCTTATAGCCTCTGTTTAATTTGAGTGAAACTGTAGGTAGCAATATACTGTATATATATATCTTACCTGCAAAATCCTTTACTTGGAATACATTAGAGGACACAATATAGTAATTCTGAATGATTCGGCCATACTGCCACCATAAAGAATACAGGACGCTGATGAAGCAAAGCTTTAAGGACAGCCAAGTATAACGCTTCTGTTCCCAGCTTGCTTAGTTTAGTAAAAAGCGATGATATAAGTACCGTATTTATCGGTGTATGACACATGCTTTTTCACCTGTAAAATAGGGGGCAAATCATGGGTGCATATTACACGCCGATACCTGGCTGCCTCGGAGGGGAAGGAGGGGGCGAACGCCGCTGGATTACACAGATCTGGGATCTGCTGTGTACTCTGCGCTCGCAGTCACTCACAGTCCCACCTACAAGCCTGGCTCCTAGCATAGACATTACATGTCCCGGCATTGGACTGGTGTTCATAGGAGCCCGGACTGTGAGTGACTGCGAGAACTGAGTGCACAGAAGATCCCACCTCTGTGTAATCTGGCACTGGTGAGGCTGCATTGATGGACAAAGGCAAGGCTGTAGATGGGCACTGATTAGGCTGCATTGATGGGCAATGGCAAGGCTGCAGATGGGCACTAATCTGGCTGCATTGATGGGCAATGGTGAGGCTGCAGATGGGCACTGAGCAGCAGTGGCAGCTGGTGATGTTTTAGGATGGGGGTGCCAGGCCCCGCCCTTCCTTTTTGACTCCTCTTACTTCTTACCCCTTATAGAATCCACCCACTCCGTCCCCTGTATTCCACATATTGTGTCAGGAGTACACAGCTCAGCATCACTGGGCACAGTATACAGCTCAGCATCACAATTTACAGTATACAGCTCAGCATTACAGGACACAATATACAACTCAGCATTACAGGACACCGTATGCAGCTCAGCATCACAGGACACAGTATACAGCTCAGTATCACAGGACACAGTATACAGCTCAGCATCACAGCACACAGTATACAGCTCAGCATCACAGGACACAGTATACAGCTCAGCATCACAGTATACAGCTTAGCATCACAGGTGGGGTAAATTGAAGCCAATATCACAGGTGTGGGTAAATTGCAGCCAGTATCACAGGTGGGGTAAATTGCAGCCAATATCACAGCTGGAGTAAATTGCAGCCAGAATCACAGGTGGGGGTAAATTGCAGCCAATATCACAGGTGGGGGTAAATTGCAGCCAATATGACAGGTGGGGGTAAATTGCAGCCAATATCACAGGTGGGGGACGATGATCTACCCCATTCACGTCCTGAAACAGGGCTGAAGCCCCCCCCCCCAGACGTTACATGGGGTGGACACTATAACCGACGTTACATGGGG
>BLSH010024769.1:1428299-1439706 GCA_018402905.1 Glandirana rugosa | reverse complement strand
GCTGTCTCTTTGCAGGTCTGGGGCTTTCTCTTTTCAGGTCTGGGGCTGTCTATTTGCAGATCTGGAGCTGTCTATTTGCAGGTCTGGGCTGTCTATTTGCAGGTCTGGAGCTGTCTATTTGCAGGTCTGGAGCTGTATATTTGCAGGTCTGGAGCTGTCTATTTGCAGGTCTGGAGCTGTATATTTGCAGGTCTGGGCTGTCTATTTGCAGGTCTGGGCTGTCTATTTGCAGGTATGGGCTGTCTATCTGCAGGTCTGGAGCTTTCTCTTTGCTGGTAATGGAGCTGTCTCTTTGCAGGTCTGGAGCTGTCTCTTTGCAGGTCTGGAACTTTCTCTTTGCTGGTAATGGAGCTGTCTCTTTGCAGGTCTGGGGCTGTCTCTTTGCAGGTCTGGGGCTATCTCTTTGCAGGTCTGGGGCTGTCTCTTTGCAGGTCTGAGGCTGTGTATCTGCAGGTCTGGGCTGTCTCTTTGCAGGTCTGAGGCTGTCTCTTTGCAGGTCTGAGGCTGTCTCTTTGCAGGTCTGAGGCTGTCTCCTTTCTGGTAATGGGGCTGTCTCTCTGCTGGACTGGGGATGCCTCTCCTGTGCTATATGGGCATGTCTCTTAGCTGGACTTGGATGTTTCTCAGAATATCCTGTCACCGACCACCTATGCGAACTATTGTCTTACTGCCACCCCCGATCGGGCTGCCCAGTCTAAAATGCCCGGGCCTATTTTTTGTCCCAGTCCGGGCCTGAAAGGGTCTGAATACTTAGGACCATGTGATATTTCAGTTTTTCTTTTTTAATAAATCTGCAAAAATGTCAACAATTCTGTGTTTTTCTGTCAATATGGGGTGCTGTGTGTACATTAATGATGAAAATAAATGAACTTAAATGATTTTAGCAAATGGCGGCAATATAACAAAGAGTGAAAAATGTAAGGGGGTCTGAATACTTTCCGTACCCACTGTATGTGCAAAACATCAAAGCCAATTCCAAAAATACCATCTTACAAAATGTACAATTATTCTTATTAATATCTTAATATTAACACATTGAAAGGTAATAAAATTATTATATTTGTATGTTTTAGTATATCAAAAATGAGTTTCGTATAAAATATGTCAAAATCACAAACACTATCACAGAGCCTCTAAAATAAGTCATGCAATCTAATCAAACACCATAAACTTAAATGCAAAAATATGAAAAATTGTTTAATTATATCAATAGAATATAAAATAAAAAAGTAAAATATATAAAACTAGTGGCAATCATATCCATCTACCTAGATCAAGGTTTAGTGGCTGGTAATTTGAGTATCTTCAAACGCACACTAACTTTTTACATACATCAAGAGTTAATCTATGATGATCTGAGCAACAAAATTTATACTAGGGACCCCAAAAAACACTTTTGGTAATTACTAGAGGACATTACCTCTCTTTCAGCCCCCACATTCAATCACTGGCTAAATCTTGCCGCCTTAACCTCTGCAACATCTCCAGAATTCGCCCCTTCCTAACTAACGACACCACAAAACAACTTATTCACTCCTTAGTTACTTCCCGCCCCTTGACTTCTGCAACTCTCTCCTTAATGGCCTACCTTTACACAGGCTATCCCCCTTCAATCCATTATGCATGCTGCTGCCAGACTAATGCACCTTACTAACTGATCCGTGACTGCTGCCCCTCACTGCCAATCGCTTCACTGGCTTCCTCTACCCCACTGTATAAAAATTCCAAATACTAACCACAACATACAAGGCCATCCACAATATCATCCCCCAGCTACATCACCAACTTCATCTGCAGATATCGCCCTAATCGTCCTCTCCGCTCCTCCCAGGACCTCCTGGTCTCTAGCTCCCTTGTTACCTCCTCCCATGCTCGCCTACAGGGCTTCTAAAGAGCCTCTTCCATCCTCTGGAACTCCCTGCCCCAGAATGTCCGGTCAGCCCCCACCCTGTCCGCCTTTAGGCGATCCATGAAAACTCACTTATACAGGGAAGGCTATCCCTCACCCACCTAAGAACTGTGCTTGAGTCACCTCTATCAGATCATCCCCTGCAGCCATTACCTTTTGTGCCACCTCCCCCTCCCTCTAGATTGTAAGCTCCACAAGCAGGGCCCTCCTATTCATTTTGTATTGAACTGTATTGTAATTGTACTGTGTCCCTTCTTTATTGTAAAGCGCTGCGCAAACTGTTGGTGCTATATAAATCCTGTATAATAATAATAATAATAATAATAATAATTACCAATCAGGATGTACACAAAAAATATAAGGATTACTTATTATGCATTAAAATAGGAACCGTTTGTTACCTGAAAAACAATTAATGTCCCGCTCTAAATGTATAGAAATAACAATGACCATTAAATGGAATATGAAAACAGTACCTAGTGTTCACCACAAGATGGTGCAATACACTATCACTTGCTTGTGCTTGTTTACAATGATATTTGGCATCCCATATTCTCATGAGTTTTTTGCCCTACAAGCTATTTATATCAGCTTCAGTACTTTAGAATGTGTATTTTGTTAGCTATTATAACAAAGCGCCTTTTTTTATACAAGTTATGTAGTTGTATTTGTAGTGTCCTTTGTCTATAGAGATAGAGCTGATAAATAAACTGTACCTCCAGTGTTAGGTAAGCATGTGGTTGATCTTTTTTTTTAATGTAGCATATAGAAAAAAAAAATTGACAAGCTTTGCAACAGAACTGTTCTGGTTTATCGGATGGGTTAATGAACACAGAACACCCACAGGACTAACTTGCTCTGCATCTCTATTCCTCTCCCCTTGACCTGTCCTGAAGCTGTGTTGAAGATTGCTTCAAAGACACGCTAGCACTGGGACACACAGTAGGGACGTTTGCCCAAGGTTTTCTCCATGATTGTCTAAAGCTCAAGGCACGCACAGATGGCTAACACAAGCAGTGGTTGCTCACTCCTCACTAGATGGAAAATAATGCCTCAATCGTATTCTCAGTGCAGTGTTCTGATTGTTTCGGGCTAGCCTAGGGGGTAAAAATGGGTTCTAAGACATACTGAAAGAGCTTGCAATTACTCATATACATTTTCCATTGTAGCCTGGCCAATCCTTCCCTTTGGTCACCTAGAGAAGGGAAGGAAAGTGTTATTTACGTGTGCACTGCTTTAGTCCATTGGGCGAATCACATGAGAAACCATGGCAAGTTCTGGCACTACAGTCAACAGGCAGATGTCCTTGTTTATCTCTGGAGATATGGTCCATCTGTGGATAACCAAAGAATGATAGTAGGAGGGTGAGCGGACTGGAGGTTTTAAGTGAAAAAAAATTAGATTTAAAAACAGACAAAAGAACGTAAAAATCAAGGGAAATGGAGCTAACAGAGAGGGAACGGCGAGGAAGAGAGAATACAGATAAGAAACAGAATTGAGGAAAACCAATGAACATTCCTGCTGTAAAGGCCATATATGAGAGGATCATTTGTTAATGAAGACACACAGTATCTCACAAAAGTGAGTACACCCCTCACATTTTTGTAAATATTTTATTCTATCTTTTCATGTGACAACACTGAAGAAATTACACTTTGCTTCAATGTAAAGCAGTGAGTGTGCAGCTTGTATAACAGTGTAAATTTGCTGTCCCCTCAAAATAACTCAACACACAGCCATTAATGTCTAAACCGCTGGCAATAAAAGTGAGTACACCCCTAAGTGAAGATATCCAAATTGGCCCAAAGTGTCAATATTTTGTGTGGCCACCATTATTTTCCAGGGTTGCTCTTGGGCATGGAGTTCACCAGAGCTTCACAGGTTGCCCCTGGAGTCCTCTTCCACTCCTCCATGACGACATCACAGAGCTGGTGGATGTTAGAGACCTTGCGCTCCTTTGAGGATGCCCCGCAGATGCTCAATAGGGTTTAGGTCTGGAGACATGCTTGGCCAGTCTATCACCTTTACCCTCAGCTTCTTTAGCAAGGCAGTGGTCGTCTTGGGGGTGTGTTTGGGGTCGTTATCATGTTGGAATATTGCCCTGTGGCCCAGTCTCCGAAGGGAGGGGATCATGCTCTGCTTCAGTATGTCACAGTACATGTTGGCATTCATGGTTCCCTCAATGAACTGTAGCTCCCCAGTGCCGGCAGCACTCATGCAGTCCCAGACCATGACACTCCCACCATGCTTGACTGTAGGCAAGACACACTTGTCTTTGTACTCCTCACCTGGTTGCCGCCACACATGCTTGACACCATCTGAACCAAATACGTTTATCTTGGTCTCATTAGACCACAGGACATGGTTCCAGTAATCCATGTCCTTAGTCTGCTTGTCTTCAGCAAACTGTTTGTGGTCTTTCTTGTGCATCATCTTTAGAAGAGGCTTCCTTCTGGGACGACAGCCATGCAGACCAATTTGATGCAGTGTACAGTGTATAGTCTGAGCACTGACAGGCTGACCGCCCCACCCCTTCAACCCCTGCAGCAATGCTGGCAGCACTCATACGTCTATTTCCCAAAGACAACCTCTGGATATGACACTGAGCACGTGCACTCAACTTCTTTGGGCGACCATGGCGAGGCCTGTTCTGAGTGGACATCTTGTTAAACTGCTGTATGGTCTTGGCCATCATGCTGCAGCTGTTTCAGGGTCTTGACGATCTTCTTATAGCCTAGGCCATCTTTAATAACGAGTCACACGACACCGGAGAGGGAAAATGGCTAATTGGGCCCAATTTGGATATTTTCACTTAGGGGTGTACTCACTTTTGTTGCCAGCAGTTTAGACATTAAAGGCTGTGTGTTGAGTTATTTTGAGGAGACAGCAAATTTGCACTGTTATACAAGCTGTACACTCACTACTTTACATTGTAGCAAAGTGTCATTTCTTCAGTGTTGTCACATGAAAAGATAGAATAAAATATTTACAAAAATGTGATGGGTGTACTCACTTTTGTGAGATACTGTATAAATCAAGTATTTTGCCCTTTTTTCAACCAGTCCTTTTTTATTTGAAAAAGAATGAGCCATCACTTCTGCATAACGGTATATCTTCAATTTATTCCATCACAATAAAAAAATACAGCACGTGAAAGATTTTTTATTTGATATCCACATTTTTATAATTGTGTTGTATATACTGATCTTTAGATTCTTCCTTTTTCTCTACTGTATATCAAGAAGAACAGCGTAACCAACGATGCAGAACAACTGTCAAGATTACAGGAAAAACAGCACATTGGGGGAGATTTACTAAAACTGGTGCACTCAGAATCTGATGCAGCTGTGTATGGTAGCCAGTCAGCGTCTTACATCAGCTTGTTCAGTTAAGCTTTGACAAAGAAAACTGGAAGCTGATTTGTTTCAATGCAGAGCTGCACCAGAGTTTGCACTCCCTAGTTTTCGTAACTAACACCTCTGCCGAATGATAGAGCTGGAACAGTAAAGCACAATTACATATGGTTGCCTTAACCACTTCACCCCTGAAACATTTACCCCCTTAATGACCAGGCCATTTTTGCAATACGGCACTGCATTAATTTAACTAACAATTGTGCAGGCGTGCAATGTTGTACCCAAACACAATTGATGTCCTTTTTTTTCCCCACAAGTAGAGCTTTCTTTTGGTGGTACTTGATCACCTCTACAGTTTTTATTTTTTGCGTTATAAACAAAAAAAAGAGCAACAATTTTGAAAAAAAAAACCCAATAGTTTTTACTTTCTGCTATAATACATATCCTAAAAACAAATATGAAAAAAACAAATGTATTCATCAGTTTAAGCCAATATACTGTATATTCTTCTACATGTTTTTGGTAAAAAAAATCCCAATAAGCGTATATTGATTGGTTTGCACAAAAGTTATAGCATATACAAACTATGGGATAGATTTATGGACTTATTTTTTTAATTGTTTTTACTGATAATGGCGGCGATCAGCGATTTTAGTGGGACTGCGACATTACGTTGGACAAATCTGACTCCAAGTGACACTTTTTGAGGACCAGTGACACCAATACAGTGATCAGTGCTAACAAAATGCACTGATCATTGTATAAATGACACTGGCAGGGAAGGGTTAACATCGGGGCGATCAAAGGGTTAAATGTGTTCCCTGCTAGTGTTTTCTAACTGTGTGGGGGATGGACTGACAGGAAGAGCACAGAGATTGCTGTTCCTGATTACTAGGAACAGGAGATCTCTGTGTACTTCCTTGTCAAAATGGGGATCTGCCTCTCGAGCGATCGCGGGTATCTAGTGCACAAAACAATGTATAGTTATGTTGTTTTGCACAATAGTGCCACCCTGGGGCAGTATATATGCAGTGGGTGGTCTTGAAGAGGTTAAAGTGGTTCTAAAGGCTCAAGGTTTTTTACCTTCATGCATTCAATGATTTTTGGTAAAAACCTTCTGTGTGCAGCAGCAGCCTCCCCCCCCCAGTCCCCACTAATACTTACCTGAGCCCCATCGCAATCCATCGATGTGCACAAGAGCCTCGGCTCTCTGGGGACTCTCCTTCATTGGCTGAGACAGCAGCGGGAGCCAATGAGGAGAGAGAGGGGAAGGAGCTAAGTCACGGCTCTGTGTAAATGGACATTCAGAGCAGCGGCTCGGGAGCGAGCCTGCTCAGGTGTCCCCCAACAAGCTGCTTGCTCTGGGGGTACTTGGAAGGAGGGTGGGGCCAGAAGCGCAAGCTGGGGACCAGAGAAGAGGAGGACTGGGGGCTACTTTGTGTAAAACCACTGCACAGAGCAGGTAAGTGTGACACTTTTATTTTTATTAAACTTGCCTTTACTATCACTTTAATGTACATACTGTATATATTTTCAAACTATATACAAAACGTTTTTCTAACATTAACAAACAATGATAACATTTGTTATAATAGGTTAATTTAATTATTATTTGAATGAAAAAAACACGCGTGCTACCAATCCAATCCTATTTATTAGAAAAAACACCCTTGGATCAGCTTATCACAGAACTCAAATGTATAATAACGAGCCAAATTAGTGTTGCACTGCTGCTATGTGCACAAATCAAAGTGTAAAGAACTAATATCAATACTTTAATTACTCCAGCAGTGTCTCTAGAAATCATAACTAAAAAAGTTGCATAAAATAAATATCATTCACATGCATCAGTGTCTACAAACATCTTCACTCAATGGACCCGTTGATTTTGCAATACCTTTGTCATTACTTAAAATTGAACTGCAGGTATGGATTTTTTTGCATAGGTATATTGGTCTAGCTTGTATCTACTGTATGTGGTCAGTATGTGGAAGTTGAGAATCTCCATAGTAGTCACCGCTACTACAGTGATCACCGCTGTCTTCTGGTTCCCCTGTTGCCTTCCTGCATAGTAACCATGGAAGGTCGTTTGCTTGCTCATCGTAGGTGTCATTCATAGAATACCTTACATTTTCCACCAATGAATGTAAGGCATTCTCTGATTGGATGAGGTTGTGAGGTGATGTTACGATCTCTACCTTGTCCAATCATAGAATGCCTTGCCCCTGTGGTTACTATGTAGCAGGGTAGCCATTCAGCATGGGACCTAGTAGATAGTGACAATGGTGGGCACTGTAGTAGTGGAGATCACCAGCTTCCACAGTGGTCCCTCAGGTATGGCATATACAGTATGTACTTTCATTGGTCCAACCTAGACTAATAAATCCATAACTGGAGGAGTTGCAGTGAGGGTTAATTGCTCATTTTGTCTAGGAAAAACAGTTTTACTTGCCGCTTCCTCATGATCTGCCGGTGGACTGTCCCTAGGGGGAAAAATATCCAGTGCACATCGAGTGCAAAGCTATGGACCCTGCTTTGGGGGTTAAAAGCGCCCCACTAGCTTCCGAAAAGCGCCGCTTAAACAGTCATAAAGCACCACTAAAAGTAGCAGACCCGACTGCCCCAGTGTGAAAGCAGCCTTAAAGTGGTTGTAAACCCTCGATCTACACTTTACTGCCTGTAAATCTTCACATAATCCTCCTTATCAGCGCTTGTCTCATGTTACTCACAGTTGCAGTTCCTTCACAATCTGTTCCCAAAGATAAAATGACGTCAGCGGCGCCTGCGCCCTTCTTTCCTACAGAAACGGCACACTATGTGTGCCGTTTCTCTATGCTCAGCATGCCGGGAGCATTTGCTTTACCATGTACAGGGCACAGCACACAAGGATTGCAAGAGTGTGCTGTACCATTCTCATCAGCTTCCTGGTTCGCCCCTTGTGCGACATCACACAGGGGGAGTAAAAAAGAGGGGGACAAGCTTATCTCGGTTGCCGTAGTAATGGCAGTCGAGATAGAGGCTTGGTTTAAATACTACCGCGCATGCACGCGATTTAGGCTGGGGGAATGAAGGAAGGGCGTAAATGACGCCTGCAGGTTACATCACAATTCTAACTAAAGATGGAGCAGCTGAGACCTGGAAGAAGTGATCGTGTATAAAACAAAAAAGCTATCTATAAAAAGGAATTAATAGCGTTTTCACAAGGGAAAGCTTCAGTAGTCTTTGGACATTCATAATATGCAAAAACATTTTTTTTAAAATGTGGGTTTACTTCCTCTGTAATCCTGATAACAGCCTTTTGCAGAATATAGGGAGGGGTGGAGGGGAAGCAACACCAGGAGCCAGTCCGGTGTTTTGCAGTGCAAGAAACCATGCTGATAACAGGAGAGAGCATAGTGACAAGGAGATACGTTGATCAGGGTTCTGCTTTTATTTCACGGTCAAATCACATGGCGGGGAGTGGGTAGGAGACTTGTAAGTGAAAGAGAGAGAAATACCAGGTCCCTTCAACTGCTAGAAAGGACTGTGCTGTTTGGCGGAGCTGTGTAAATCTATGGATGGACAGAAATACAATTGCTTTGGCAGATAAAACAACTCTTATGTATGTATTACCTCTGTGTATTTAGTTGTTTGCCAGGAGTTGAATTAAAGAAATCTAAGAGCTTAGCTGTGATCTGACTCCACATAGGTATGCATTGTTTATTTCCTAATAGTTGAGGTCATGACTTTTCCGCTATTTGATCATAAGGAAGGAATTACAGGTTAACTTAAATTTAACTTTAAATTTAAATTTTGTTCTAAACTTCAATAGACAATATCACCAATGTCAACTTTATAGTGCTATTGGATCACTTAATCAGATTCCTGCTCTCTGAAATACAGAAAATAATGGTTACAAGAAAAATCCAGAAATCTAAAAAAAAAATGTTATGTATGGAAAAAATTGGAGACTCCTTCTAAAATAATCTGCAGCCTGCGTCAGAGTCATGTAATAACTTGAGATTCATTTTAAGTGTCCTTAAACAACACTTCCAACAGTAAAACAACCTGCTTTTACTTGTCTTTACTGGTTATCTGTGTGTACCTTTCTATAAACCAGAAGTAGCTGATATATCATTGCTCCCATATCATTGTATGAAGCTTCTTCTATAGTCAGGAATGAGAGCTTTAGTCTAGTTGCCATGATCATCATTAAAGTAGATGTAAATCCAATCACTAATACCATATAAGTCTTATTAAGGGAAAGTAATATTTTTTAAATATGCAGCTTTCACTAAAAATTATATCTGGTGATTTTGCCATAAAGGTCTTGTCCAGGTATTTTCTATTAACATAAAAGGTGCTGGGCTGAAAAATTATATAAGTTAATCAAACAAATAAACATTAAATATTGAATAAATATGACCACGGGGGGCAAGATGATCATACCCCCGTGGATATAGTGATGAAATCGAATCATTTGTATAAATGAATAACATCAACAAAGTGCATAAACAAGTGAAAATGAACGGGAAATAAAGTCTCTAGTAAAAAGTCCCAAAGGTGAAGAAATTCCAAAATAACAAATCCAATGAAAGAAGATGAGTTCAACTTCCGTGATTCCCCAGTGCCACCACTGACAGGAAATGCCAAGATGTACTGCTTACCAGAAAGGTTGGATTCACATGACCATATGGCCAGCAAATCAATCAAACTACACCCAACAGGTAGCCACCATAGACAGGTCCCGTTGGAACCGACAACAGTTGACTGACCAATCCACTGGACCCACAAGAGGGGGGGGGGTGTCTCCACGATCTCCCTTACTCCATCAAAAAACAAGCAGTATAGATGGAGAAAAAGAGACTCCACATAGTGTAAATCCAATAACACCTTTATTTAGGTAGGTGTACAAAAATTAAGTAAAAGCCGGCATACAAAATATAAAAACAAACTGAGATCAGCTCCCAAGCTTGGGTACTGATCGCAGTTTGTTTTTATATATTAGAGTATGATACAATTTTCCATTTTACTGGCGCCTCCATGGCAGCATACAAATGATAAATAACTAGCTACACCAGGGAGGGTAATGCTTCAAAAGAAATTTCTTTAGGTACAGACATTGCTTCCTGAATTGCCCCTCTACCAAAATGTACTGTGGTGAGGGCCCCCGGATCAACTCTGTAATGCTGGAGAAACGTATGCTGTGACGACCATGTGGCAGCTCTGCAGATGGTTTCCAGCGAAACGTTTACCCTTGCTGCCCATGAGGCCAATACTGCTCTCGTGGAATGAGCCTTCACCTGTGTTGGAGGTTCCATCTTCCTAGCCCTGTACACTTTCTGGATTAATTTGACCATCCAAGATGTGAGCATCCTGCTGGAGGCCTCCTTTCCCCTGTTTCTCCCCCAAGGGATAACAAACAGTCTATCCGAGTTTCTGAAACCCTCAGTGGCCTCAAGATATGCTCTGAGCACTCTGGAAATGTCCAAGTTGTGACATGAATCTGGTTGAGTCTCTGGAATAGACTGATAAAGCCCAAGGCTCCCTTAGGTGACTTGCCGTAGTGACTTTAGGAGTGAAACCTCGCAGTGGCCAAAGTTCCACTCTCTCAGGGAAAAAGGAGATGTGTTCACTCCCAACTCCTAGTGCGTGAAGTTCTGAAATCCTTCTACCTGATGTGATGGCTAGAAGAAAGGCTGTCTATTCTGACTCCTAACTGTTGTAATGGCGACTTATCCCTTGTTGAGACCTCTATGCCTGGCCTGTATAAGCAGATATGATCACCGTAGACAGTTCTTATCAGATAGTGAAACCACTCAGTGATAGACTATTCTTGACAGATGCCACTAGTATAGACGAATATGTCCGGTCCGTATCTCCAGAGTTGTTCCCTATTCAGCGGTAATGTTGTCAATCCTCAGTCTTATCTGTCGGAAAGAAGATCGGTAGTGTAGTCCATCTTCCTAAAGTCTTGAAGTGCGTGATCCTCAACCCTCACTTGTGTAGAGGAAAAAGGGACTCTCTCACCTTGAAACCGGTGACGCTCCAAAGTGAGGATTTCAGTGATGCCGTTCAGTGGATTCCCTCGGAACCCGAAATAGTCAGATAAGGTCTCTGAGTTGGTCTAAGTACAGTGTTGAACCTGTAAAGGTCTCACGAG
>BLSH010024769.1:1353604-1387598 GCA_018402905.1 Glandirana rugosa | reverse complement strand
AGATGAAAATTCACATCCAGTTCAAGTCCATGAAGGGTTGTTTGTGCAGCAATGCTAATGGCAGTTCAGATTGTGTACATGTCTGTGGGTGTAGTGTGGCTCAATGGTGCTGTTTTTCACAAAGTGCGGTGTAGAGGCAGGCACTTACGGTTTTGACGGACCCGTCCCAGGTCATGGACTTACGCTAGGTTAGTATAATCCCGTGCCGCGTGTCAAAACATCTTTGGGCTGGAGACCGCTCACCGTTTGAAAGTGCTTCGGAGCTCCCGTAGTGCTACGGTGGTATCCCCAAGTAGGGTCATCACAGAGCCGCATGCCTAGCGGTGGTTTTCGAAGTAGCTGAATCGCAGCTCCGTAGGTCCTCAGTGTCAGTCTGCAAAGTGTTTGTTCAGCTCACTCAGCTGATCCCGCATTCACCGCAACATGAAAATCCTGGAATGGATCGGTCAGGAATGGAACTTTCATCGGTTAGCTATCATGTGCATAGCCTCCCACATCCAATAGGGACAGGGGGATCCCCGGGGGTGCATGGGAGAGAGGGGGAGAGGGCGGAAACCGACGCGTTTCATCCGCTGTATCGCGGATTTCATCAGGGTGATGGGCCGTGGGTGTATGCAGCGTATTTAAGGGCGATGTCACCAATCGTATCCACCCATCGGTCCAATACCGCCCCAAACGTTGATAAGTTAACCCTGTGCAGGGAGGATTGATCAGGGCAACAAATTAAATCACAGCACATAAATAATAAATATTTAAGGCTAGGTTAGCCCTTGTCTCTGCACATAATTAATAAAACTAACATTAAACATAGAGTGGATCTTTGCTCATCCTGGTATGTACAGAATCTGGTATTAATGCCAATGGCTAGTCATAGTTTAAGAGGTTATCTTGGCTTTCAATCTACAGACCAGGCATAACCATCCTTAATTAGTCGGTTGGTGTTAGAAGCTTAAAGTATCTGGTTGGGGGGGTATGGTATATAGTTAGATCAAGGACATTTCATTTTTCCGGGTCATATTTAGCATAAACCGCCCATTTATTAAATATAATTGGGAAGTTCAACGGGTATAGAGATGTATTGCATAAGACATATAGCAAAAGGGGAGGTAACACTGGTGGTATATTCTCCAAGATTACAAAAAACGTTTGTTCACTGCACTGGATCGCATTGCACTGGTGTGAATTAGGGCTTTTGGAACCCATGTTAACATTGTCCATGCATTTTTATTGCAGAATACAAATGCACTAAACTGCATCTGATGTGAATCAGCCCTAAGAAGTGCTTACAGTGTAGTTACAACAATAAAAGAAAATGTTTTGACTCTATACCTAGATGAAATGTGCTTATTAATTTTTGCACTGCCTTACTGAACAAGTCATGCTTTCATTATCTTCACGTAATGTTGCATAGTGTGAGAGAGTCCCAAGAGTTTAATTTATGCTAGGATATAGATCAAAGAAATGATGAAACATACAAATTAGCCTAGCACATGAGCAAGGTTCACGCATGACTGAATTGTATCCCCTGCCTTTGCTGCTGTCACCCCACTCCTATGTTTGCTTTGACTATTATACACAGTCAGCATATTCTGTGGGAAAACCTGCATGAATATGCAGTATATAAGAAAGCCTTGGTCTGTTTTCCTGAAGCCAAATCTAAGAAGCCAACTGGATCACATACTGTGAACCCAAAGGCTGCAGTGTCCACTGTATATGAACACTACATTAGGAATTTAATGACAACTTTGGAGCAAGGTTCAATAATGACATGTTTATTAACTGATATCTAATAGATTAATTTCTTCCTAATGGATATGGAGTACAGTATGAGCCCACCTGTACTTTGCAGCAATAAAAAAATATTGCAAAATGCACCCCCATTTAGAAGTACATTCTGTTATGGTTGCTGGTCTCTCCAGCATATGCTCCATAGTGAAGATGGGTGAATGACTATACTGCTGTAATTTATAAATCAAGAGGTTGTATCTAAAGTGAAAGTAGTTGTAAAGTTTTTTTTAAAGATAACCAACATGTTATACTTACCTGCTCTGTGCAATGGTTTCCTCATCTGCCCCCCCCCCCCCCTTGGCACTTTTGCCTCTTCTTCTTCTCTGTGTGCTTCCATAGCAGGCCACTTGGTGCCAGGCTGTATGGATCTAGCCGAACCCAGACGGGCTGTATGGATCTATTGACATACATAGCACAGCTCTGGCCCACCCCTGCTCCCTCCTGATACTGTTTGACTTGCAGTAGCCACTGGCTCCTGCTGCTCTCAGTGTAGTGTAGTGAAAGCATGGAGAGAGAAGGCACAGTGCTGGATCGATGCAGGAATCAAATAGGTGCTGGGGGGGGGGGGGGGGGTCACAGCAAGTGGCAAAACTTTTTTTTTTACCTTAATGCAGGGAATGCATGAAGATAGAAAAATGTTTTAGCTTTATAAAGACTTGAAGCTTGGCTAAATACACAGTTGAAATACATGTATGGCACTTGTTTTTCCTTGCAAAGATTTTGTATTTCTGCCCATCCAGTACTGAAATTCACACAATTCTGCCAAACAACACAGCCAGACTTTTTTCCCAACTTTCTGAAATGATGAAGAGTGTGATACCTACAAAGTAATATTAAAGCTTTGGATTATTTTTCATTAAAATAACAAACATGTCATACTCACTTGCTCTGTGCAGTGGTTTTGCACAGAGCAGCGCTGATCCTCCTCTTTTCAGGTCCCTTGACAGCGCTCCTGGACCCTCCCTCCTGTTGAGTACTCCCAAAGCAAACAGCTTGCTATGGAGGCACGCCAGCAGGCTTGCTCCCCAGCTGCTGCTCTGTGTGTCTATTCCCACACAGGGTCATGGCTCAGCCCTAACCCTCTCTCTGCTCATTGACTCACTGGCTGTTATTGACAGCAGCGGGAGCCAGTGAGGAGGGAGAGTTCCTGGAGAGCCGAGGCTTTCATGCACAGTGCTGAAGGAAGATTGGACTAAGGTAATATAGCACCCTCTACCTTTAGGTAGGTGCTGAGTGTCAGTATTTTTGATAGGCAAGGTAAATTTAGTCAGGCCTGACTGAAAGGAGGCTGGAAATCTGAATTGGCAGGGGGCAGGCCTCCTTAAATACCTGGGGTCAGCCCAGCCAGGGAGGAGAGTTTGAGTGGAAGAACTGGAAGATGAGATGGAGCACTAGTTGCAGAGGCCTTTGAGGGATCCCCCAGGCTGGGGGGGGGGTGACCTTGGGCCTGGAGGCTAGGGACTGGATGGGACCCCTCAGTACATGCCATGGGGAGTCCTGGCCAAGTAGCAGGAGAGAGCAACAGAGTGGTGCTGCCAGGCAAGTCTCCAGGAGGGATCCACCAGGTGTCAGTGAGTGACACACCCAGGGATGCTGGAAGGGGCGCACCGGAGCAGATTGGGAAAAGTGAAAGGCAATCTAAGAAGGGTGCAAGAACAAGCTGGGACTGTGGTGTCATGGGGCAGTGGAGTTGGGTCACTGCAGCCAGGAGGGCTGGCAGGGCCTAAAGAAGGGACTGGCTGGGAGCAGTAGTCCACCAGGGCTAGCTAGCACACTAGTACTTTTTGCTACACCCGAGGGGTTCGTGATCCCTTGCCTGTAATGAGCGGTTCACCGAGACCTGAACAAAGCCAAAGGCAGGTCTCACCACATGCTACCTAGGCCTGAGAAGTATTGTGCATGAGAGAGTAAGGCGAGGTAACTGCAAGCAAGATTGTGCTGGAGGAGGAAAGTCGTGTATATACAGGAGGGTATATAGATGGTCCCGTTCAAGAACTGTTCAAATTGATGGGCATCCCATAAGCACCCCATCCAAGTTAAATCCCCTAATAAAAACAAAAAAATACAAGTACCGGTCTGTTCTTCCTGACTCTGGATGTGTGGAAAAGAGTGACTGAAGGCAGTGTGACAGGTGAACCACTACTTCCAGCAACCCCTACGGGGCATGGCTACGGTAAGTAATGGGGTGCTGCTGTATGCAGAAGGTTTTTTATAGAATGCATGAAGGTAAAAAACCTTGCGCCATTAGAACCACTTTAAGCACACAGTATGCAGGTAAAGAACACGTCCCTGCCAAGACCAGGTTACACGGATGACAAAGATTTAATATGCAGAAAATGATGGGCTAAACCACACAAGTGCTGTTTTGAATCCTGTGTATCCTTTATATTGGCTTTGCAAAAAAAAAATACAATACAGCAATATATAGATTGGATGTAATACTTAAAGCAGCATAACAACTTTGGTAGTAGAATAGTACATTTTGTATAGAAATGTACACATCAGACCAAAAAAGGAAAACTGAGGCTGACAGGTTTGAGGGACAATGGGCTTTGGTCTCAATGGTTTTGCACAGAGCAGCCCTAAAGCTCCTCTTCTGGGTACCCCACTGGCAATCTTGTCTCCTCCTCTTCTCCCTGTGCCCCCCATAGCAAGCTGCTTGCTATGAGGGCACATAGTGCGTACTCGTTCCCGAGCTGTGTGTGTCTATTGACCCACGTTCCATAGACCCACACAGAGGGACTTGACTGCTTATCCTTATCTCAATCTCGAGTGCTGCTGTGCATGGGGATAACAAGAGGTAACAAAAAGCTTTGGTCTATTTGCCTGAAGCCAAATATTAGAAGCTAACTGGATCACAGACTATATATCCTCTATGCCTTTATGCTTTGGCTGATTCAGCATGTCTAACACTCCATCTATGTAAGTCTGTGATAGCATTTGGGACCCACACTACGGTGGGATGGGATGAGAAATACATGTACAGTATTTATTTATATATATTTATATACTGTTTGAATACAAGCTATTTATTCTTCAACAAGATCGTGACCATCTGCAGACACCGACTTCTTTTGCATAAATGTGAATAAGATGGGCAAAAGAATGGGTTTCAGCTCCTGTTCTCCACCTGTAGAGAACTCCTCAGACACGAAGACCCGAGACGTTCGTGAACATCGCTGGATTGAGAGGGGGATCAGGTGAGTATTAAGGGGGGCTGTGGAGAGGAGCAGCACACAGAAGGTTTTTTACCTTTATGCATACAATGCATGAAGGTAAAAAGCCTTCAACCTTTACAACTCTTTAATTAAACCCTCATGAGCATGTGCCTACCTGTGTACAAGATACTTCCTCCATCTCCACTACTGTGGCTTGATTATTCTTCCATGAGTCATCAGATCACCAGTCACCAGAGAAGCAGCTAGTAAACCAGGGAATGGTTAAAATATACGTTTTTTTTACCATCTGACTCCCATTGTGGAGATTTTCCTTCACTTCCTATCTAGTCAACTCAACAGGAAGTGTGAAGTGGGTAAAATACCTTCTTATATAGCTGTCAGTGGAACCAGTGTCCCCATTTTACAATTTCTCCTCTAGCTCTGATTAAACTTTTGCCTTTTTCCACCTTATGGCCTCTTGGAAAGCTGTTAGGCAAGCAATTGTCACCCAGACGGCATTGGCAGCTGAGCATAGCTGTTGGGGAATTTTGCCATTGCAAAAAAAAAAAGTACAGCAGAGGGAGGGGCATTATCTTGTGGCTTTGCAGGTTGTGGGGGTGCCCTAATGCTGTTTGTGGTGTTACTAAAGCACCACAATTTTCTGGCATAGACTCTGTGACAGTTTACTTTAGTAATGCCTATTTGCCCTCTGATATTTTTAGATTTCAATATTTTAATTATATTTTTTTAGCAGTTCTAAAGGCTACATTTAAGGTAGAACAAAATATCTCATGTACAAAGATCAGTACAAATAGTATGCAAAAATACAGGTGCAAACATATTTCAAAAATAATAATAGCAAATTAAGCCTCCACAGAACTAATTGTCCACCAGATATGCATCTCTCCAATGTAGAAATTATCAGTGACGTGAAAGGCAACAACCATCATACTGATGAAGAGGAGGATTTGCCTCATAACAATGCTCCAGAGACAAAGAAAGAGAAAGTATTGCCTGTATCAGCAATATCGGTGAGGAGGGCTGCCTCTGGATTCATTAGTCAATAGACATATCTGATCCATGGATCTCACGTCTTGTCAAATTTTGTGGTGGTGTTATGGAGGGTACATGTGAGCCTATCATTAACCATAATCCAATTAAGTTTGAGTTTGCCATATTCAAGCGGTACCACAGGCTGCTTCCAATGTTTCACTGTTGTTATCCTAGCTGCTAAAATCATATACAAAATCAACCCCTTAGAGTTCTTTAGGACCTCAAGGGGTAATTTCTGAAATAAAGCCAATTCAAGAGATCTGCGAATTTGTCCCCATGTGGCCAAATGAATGAGGCCACAGATTCTGATCCAAAATCTTAGTACTTTGGGGCATTGCCACCAAATGTGGTACATGGTCCCAAGTTGGCCACAATACCTAAAATAGTTAGGTGAGACTGTTGGGCGCAGCTTCACAATTCTCATGGGTACCAGGTACCATCTTAGTATTGTCTTATCGTCAGAGTTTTTTCTGGTTATATTAGCCTCGAGATGTGTACTTTCATCAAGCAGTGCTAAACCTGCTTTGACCAACAGAAGTAGACAGATGCTTATATTTTTAATGTCAGTAAAAAAGTACTAGTAAGAGACAGGTGTGTTTGCAAGAAGTGGAGAACAGAACTATATGCAGCTGGATACCACAAGGCGGTGTCTTCTTTAAAAATTAAATCTATAGCCCCGGGTATTTTCATGGCAGCCCTGATAGGCCTAAATGCGGAGACACAAACCTCAGGGAAGTGTCTGTCTGCTAATAAAATATGCATCAAACAAAAAAGGGTAACAAAAAGAAAGTGTACACAAATATGGGAAAAAAATCCAAAATAAAACTATTATAAAGGTATATATTTGTAAATACATAAATAATATATGCAGTATCTCACAAAACTGAGTACACCTCTCACATTTTTGCAAATATTTTACTATATCTTTTTATGTGACAACACTGAAGAAATAACACTTTGCTACAATGTATAGTAGTCAGTGTACAGCTTGTATAACAGTGTAAATTTGCTGTCTTCTCAAAATTACTCAACACACGTGTGCTACAAGGTCTAAGGTGTGAATGAGGAGCAGGTGTGTTAAATTTGGTGTTATCACTCTCACTCTCTCATACTGGTCACTGGAAGTTCAACATGGCACCTCATGGCAAAGATCTTTCTGAGGATCTGAAAAAAAGAATTGTTGCCCTACATGAAGATGGCTTAGGCTATAAGAAGATTGCCAAGACCCTGAAACTGAGCTGCAGCACGGTGGCTAAGACCATACAGACCATTAACAGGACAGGTTCTACTCAGAACAGGCCTCGGCATGGTCGACCAAAGAAGTTGAGTGCACGTGCTCAGCGTCATATCCAGAGGTTGTCTTTGGGAAATAGACATATGAGTGCTGCCAGCATTGCTGCAGAGGTTGAAGGGGTGGGGGGGGTCAGCTTGTCAGTGCTCAAACCATACGTCGCACACTGCATCAAATTGGTCTGCATGGCTGTCATCCCAGAAGAAAGCCTCTTCTAAAGATGATGCACAAGAAAGCACACAAACAGTTTGCTGAAGACAAGCAGAAGGACATGGATTACTGAAACCATGTCCTGTGGTCTGATGAGACCAAGATAAACGTATTTGGTTCAGATGGTGTCAAGCGTGTGTGGCGGCAACCAGGTGAGGAGTACAAAGACAAGTGTGTCTTGCCTGCATTCAAGCATGGTGGTGGGAGTGTCATGGTCGGGGCTGCATGAGTGCTGCCAGCACTGGGGAGCTACAGTTCATTGAGGGAACCATGAATGCCAACATGTACTGTGGCATACTGAAGCAGAGCATGATCCCCTCCCTTTGAAGACAGGGCAGTATTCCAACATGATAATGACCCCAAACACACCTCCAAGAAGACCACTGCCTTGCTAAAGAAGCTGAGGGTAAAGGTGATGGACTGGCCAAGTATGTCTCCAGACCTAAAGCCTATTGAGCATCTGTGGGGCATCCTCATACGGAAGGTGGAGGAGCCCAAGGTCTCCAACATCCACCAGAAACGTGATGCCATCATGGAGGAGTGGAAGAGGACTCCAGTGGCAATCTGTGCAGCTCTGGTGAACTCCATGCCCAAGAGGGTTAAGGCAGTGCTGGAAAATAATAGTGGCCACACAAAATATTGACGCTTTGGGCCCAATTTGGACATTTTCACTTAGGGGTGTACTCACTTTTGTTGCCAGTGGTTTAGACATTAATGGCTGTGTGTTGAGTTATTTTGAAGGGACAGCAAATTTACACTGTTATACAAGCTGTACACTCACTACTTTACATTGTAGAAAAGTGTAATTTCTTCAGTGCTGTCACATGAAAAGATAGAATAAATTATTTACAAAAATGTCAGGGGTGTACTCACTTTTGCAAGATACTATTTGACTGTTAGTGCTTCATAGATAGCAGTAGGCTACACCTGCAGTAAAAATAAATAAAGGAGTAGCTTAAACCTGTATTAGAATGTGTCCAGCTTAATCCTTCAAAGAACAGATGAATGTTATGTTGTACACTACTGAGCTTCAGGATCCTGCAGAGTTTATGTATTTATTATACTGAAAAGCAGCAATGTTTGCTTTTTTCTACACTCTATTGATACGCTGACTATTTGGACAGCTTATTAATCTTAAGTGACCAAATAAACCATGCTGGCCGTAGCTACGCTGGGCTTCCACAATACTTTCAGCTAATTCCATACATCACAAGGTATGCTGATTAAGCAATACCCTTGCTGCATGTGCGTGTATATTACACAATGAATGCACTGACGGACCAATTGACATGGCACAAAGGACACAGGAAACATATTTCCTCTCTTTGGTAATCAACGTGACGATGACAGTGAATAAAAATGAAAGTTAATGGAGGAAGTAAGCAACCTGATACCTATTAATAATTAAAAAAGAGTAACTTGGCATTTAAAATTGTGTCACAGCTATCTCTCTTGAGCCATCCCTGATTACTACATGCTTCAAGTGAAAGTTCAGGTTTTTATGATGATGATTGCATGTATTATTTATACCTGGTCGTCAAATATGGTCATACTGGGCATATTATTCTCAATAGAACAATTTTTTGTGGTAGAATGAGGGCGGGGCTTAACTGGGGACTCGCTAGTAGCACTCATTAATGCCTACATCTGCAGGCGAAGGCTGCCGAAATTATCCTTAAGGCAGTGCTCCGACTTAGAAGCTGGGGGGTACAGACAGTGGAGCCTGTACCCCACTCCACCAGCAGAGCACATTGTGTCATCTCACTCCCAGTGACACTAAGGAGTTGATTTACTAAAGACAAATAAACTGTGCAATTTGCAAAGTGCAGTTGCTCCAGAGCTTAAAGTGGTAGTAAACTCATCCATTTAACAGTGCCGGAAATGTAACACTCCCATTGGTTGTGCTCTAAACCAAACTGTCAAACCATCCAATGGCTGGTATCATAGCTGATCACATGTGCAGCATCATGGCAGTTGTAGATTAAACAGAGGCCAAGATGGCAGCTTCCTTGGCTGAAAATGATAGGAGGGTTTACTACCACTTTAATAAATGAGCAAAAGCTCCGCTGACTTCCATCATCCAATCATGTGCAAGAAAAAATGCTATTTTTTCTAATCTCCTTGCATGTGATTGGGTGTTCTTTGCAAAGTGAATCTTTACCTCCTTTACTAAGTTCTGGAGCAACTGCTCTTGCAGAGTGCAACTGCACTTTGCTATGTGCAGAGTCTATTTGCCTTTAGTAAATCAACCCCTATGAGACTTTTCCCTGACACTACAGATCATCTCTTCCCATTGCCCCTAGCAATGGTAATATAGCCTCTTCTCCTTCTGCTGCAGGTTAGACCCTCACCCTTGTAGTATGCCTGTGCTGACTTCCCTTCATCCCCATTCTAAGCCCTTCATGCCTAAGGGCAAAACAAATCTAAATGCCTAAGCACAATTTTGAAACTTTGACACGTATTTTTGAAACCGTATATATCATCACAACTACTTTGTGCATCCAGGTGGATTATACCGTTTTTTTCAGGACAAATTGGGCTTTCTTTTGGTGGTAAATGGATATCTCCTGATTTTTTTTTTGTTATTATCAAAGGAAAACTGGCCCAAAATAGTAAAAAGAATATATATTTTTTTTAATTTAGCTGTATATTTCTTGCTACTACCATAACCTTCCACCAAAGAACAATCCAAATTAAATTCTCCTGCTCCTGATGATCGGAGTGATACCAAATATGTGTATATTGGTTGTTGTTTGTGACCATAGTACAGCCCAAAAACAATAGTGCCATTTTGCTTTTTTTTCATCCTACCTAAAACACACTGACACTAACTGACACGATACAAAAAAAAAATCCCGTCGAAAAAAAAATACTGATCCTGACCATTGTCCCTGACCTTGACCTTTGACCCTGACCTTGACCCAAACACTAACCCTGACACTGACTTCAGACATCAGACCTTGATCTAGGTGTATTTTATTTTATTATTATTTATTTCTTTATTTATTTTTCTGCAAGGCGAGAGAGAGATATACGATGCATCTCTATGCTCCATTCACAGAGAAAAAAAAATAAAAATAGGGGCGGCCATCACAGTGACTGATCACTGTGGTAACCAATCAGAGGCTATCACAGCGATCAGGTGACCCAGAATCGGGTGTTCCGGGTCGCGATCGTTAGTACGTGCGGCATGCTCCCAGCACAAAGAGAGATACGCAAATATGTGACCCCATGGAAAAAAGCCCAGTTCAGTGAAGGCCACCTTTTTGTGTATGGTCTGCATGAAGGGGTTAATAAGCCATTAGTGACCTCAGACCAGGCGGATTGGCTTAACAATATAGTTCTTTACTACAATAGTTAATTCACCGGATATACCGTGCTCAGCAACACCTTCCTAAAAATTCCTTCACAGTCCTCTAAGTGCCTTGTTTGTGTGCCCCTGGTGCTCTATGAGGTGGTCATACCTTAAACAGGTGATCAAGTCCATTAGGCCACTCTAGCAGCTAAGTCTATACCTCTTGGAACCCCGAATGGATTCCCACAAGGGGTAGAATGGTTAACAGCTCTCTCCTTCTCTTCCAATGTGAGAGCAACCAACGAACCCCTGACCTACATAAAGCTCCCCTTTATATATGCTTTGTCCAGCAGCTGGCAGAAAAGCCTGGGAAAACCTGGCTAGCAAGTTAAAGTTAGAGTTAGAGTTAAAGTGTTACGAAACCCACAACAGTAAAATCAGTCTGTAGATGCAGTAACTCATGCTTGCTATACTCACTGTGGAATCTAAGGGGTTAATCCTGTGCATTGTGTAAAAAGGCTGTTTGATCCTGTCTTCTCTGATCCTCCCCTTCTCTTACTGTCCCCAATCCATCTGCTGATAATACAGAGCCCTAGGAGGCACTCTGCACATGCTCAGTCTGTTGTGTATTACTACACAGTGCCAACAGCACTGTCCAGACAGAGGGTAAGGGGTCATGCAGCCTCATAGGATTGTCAGAAGAGAATGAGAATTCTTACAAGCTTTAACCAGTGCTTGGCTGGACACCGAAAGAAGTCACAAGACTGCTATATACTGCTGATGAGAAAAGTTTATATTTACTAAAATAACTGTATTTCCATGTTCTGTGTACTGTGGGAGACCAGATATAGTGAATGCAGGGTCCTGGGTCTAGTAACACTCAAACCTTGCCCACAAAACATCACCACTTCCGCTGGGCAACATTAATCAAACGGTGCAGCTCACTCAGTAGAAAATACATTTAACCCAGACAATAATGAGCACAATCAGAACAGTAATACCTCAGTAAGCACCTGTTTACAAGCTGATCATGATGGTTACAAACAGAGATGGTAGTTGGCAAGCCTCATGTGGCTTTTTGCCCTAATATTGCTTGCAGCAACCTCATGGCAGTTGCTCCTCCTTCTAATATTTTTACCCACTTCTCAGAAGAATCAGTCCCACTCCCAAACACTTTCATACTTATGAAAAACAGTGCAAGAACAAAGAACAACTAATAGTATAGAAAACCAAAATTACCTACCAAAAGTAAACCTATCATAAGAACTATAGGAGCATGTGGGCAGGGTCTACTGTGCTCATGCACACAGGGTAACACCTCACCCGAAGATGTTCTCACCAAAGACCAGATGGAGGCCGCATTCATGTGAAGAATCAGACACCAAGGCAGTCCCCAACTCAGATGAGCCACCCGTGTGCAACAGCAATGCACAGAGTTCCTCCACAAGATGCTCTACTCATGACTCCACACACCTGCAACCGATGCACATCTGCACTAGGAGGGACATGCAGAGCCCCTGCCCACCCCACCAGTCCAGCACACGAGGCCACCTCACTCCCAGCAACAAAATGGAGCCCCACTGAGCATACAGAGGGCAACATGTGCGCCCATCAACTCTTTCTCTCCCAAACCCTGTGACCAGGCCCTAGACCTCTGCAATGCAATGCTCCTGGTGACTGTAGGAGATGGACAGCTAGGGAGTGAGTCAGAACATCAACCCCCTCACTACCGGAGGACCTGTCACCTAACCAGGTACCACTCCAAACGACTGACGGCTCCAGCTGCCCCTCCCCTTGGCCACCCATAGCAACCCCCTCCTTCCCCTGCTCCATGAGCCAACCTCTTGCGGTCGTGCTAAACACAACCCCATATTACAATCACAAACCAAGGCTCTTTAAGAATATGCCAAGACCCAACATGTACCCCTCAAATCATTTCAGACCAGGCTCAAAGCAGTTGAAACTAGTTTAATGCATGTAACGTGCAACAGGGTGAAAGGTCCTTTCCACAAAAAAACACTGAAAGCGGCTGCTCCAGCATACCTGTACAGGTATAGACCTTGTGGGTGAAGTCCATAATTGGAATCCAGAATGGAGGTGTCCATTTTTACGTGGTCCCAATGAGTCGGTGTTCCTGGAGTTGACCAAAGGTCCCAGCGACCTTCTTCGATATCTCCCGTTCTCTCGCTGGCCCCTTTGGCCCCCTTTTGTATAGCACAGGAAGGGAGGCCAGGCCCCAGAAAGCACACAAACTTCTCCAGGGAAGATGGCAAAACATCCTCATTTCCCCCTGGCTTGGCCAGCCAAACTATTCAACCAAGCACAGCAGGCAACCTGCCTATAAGCTACCCTTAATGGTTCCTTTCTGAAAATTCTGGTCCCTTGATGTCATGCTGACCCTCTGGTTCAATGTTTTTTTAAAACCACTAATGCAGAACAAGTACTACTAGTGTTTGTTTTACCTCTGTGACTGGGAAAGAATTGAAGTCAAACAGCCAGGCATGCAGCATCTTCAAATCATCAATAGCTGCCCTTCTCATTACATCTGAAATCTAGTTGTTGTGAATTACTGCAGTTTGCATATGCTATTATACTTTGCACTGGCATACTAAATGTAGATCTAAAGGCCAGTACACACGGTCCGATTGTTGGCCAACAACGGTCGTCCAACAGCCTGTTGGCCGATAATCTGACTGTTAGTACGCACGATTCGACAGCCGATTTCCAACTGTCGTCCAACAGAAATTGGCTGACAAGACTAGAAAACTTTTGTTGGCCAACAAGGCGTTGGCTTCTCTGTGTACAGAAGTTGGCCAGCAAAAGGTTGGAAGTGCAAACACGCATGCTCTGAATCCAGGAAGTGTTCGGTCATGTAAACCTGTGTTCATAATTCACAAATCACATTCACCTGAACTTCCTCGTTATACGCTCATAGCACGTCATTACGTTGGACTTGATCTGAAGATTACTAGACTACTGTCAGTACGCTAGACAAAACAGCCGACAGACGATTTGGACAAAAGTTGGATGTGCGGTCGTATGATAATCGGTGCATGTGTACGAGGCTTTTAAAGTGCTTTTAACAGCAGAAGAGAAACCTTCTACATGCAGTTCCCCCTGCAGCCCCCCTAAATACATACCTGAGCCTGATCTGCGATGTGCACAAAAGCCGAGGCTCTAACGGGTCTCTCATTCCTGATTGGATCTGATACAGCAGCTATTGGCTCCTGTCAATCAGAGCCAGTGATGAGAGAGCAAGGGGCGGGGGCCATGCCCTGCTCTATTTGTCTTATGGACACTGAAAGCAGAGTTTGAGAACAAGCACGCATGAGTGCCCCTATAGCAAGCGGCTTGCTATCGGGGCACTCAGCAGGGGATGGAGTGCCAGTGGAGAACCCCAGAAGAGGAGGTTCAAGGCTGCTCTGTGCAAAACCTTTGCACAGAGCAGGTAAATATATAATGTTTGTTATTTTAAGAAAAAAACAAGGCTTTACAATCACTTTAAGGCCCTTTTCACATTGGTGATTCGATCAGGTCTGCCTGTCCGGTTTTCAGGCAGACCTGATTGGAAAGGTCCATGCATTCCTTTAGACAGGCGGGGTAAAGTGTTTGTTTACACTCGCCTTCCTCTGGGTCCAAACAGGTAAGGAAAAAAAAATAGAAGGGGTTCCATCCTCTACCATTTAGGCAGACTGGATACGAGGGTGATCAGGTATAAATGGACAGCAGTGCCCTTTTACTCATGGCCTCCCATGGAGCAGAGAGGGCTCTGTCCGTGTCCCCTCTTCAAAATTTGAGAGGACAAGGATGTGTCATCCGCCTGCTCTGCTCCGATCAGCAGGGGATCTGTGATCGGAATGGAATCCTATCCGCCCCATGTGATAATCACACATGATATGCAGCCCAGTTTCAGAGAGGGGAACATTTCAAACAATGAGGTTTGGTTTCTACTTTAGCCAGGTTCTCATCAACTGTGCTGTGTCAGTATTTAGGATTCCATAGACCTGAAACTATAGATAATCTATAATGATAAAAGGGCACTTCAAGTGCATTTAGTATAGTAGTGTACCATTTCCATTTGTACTGTGAAATTTTGCACTCCTTCCGTATCTGCACAGTTGTTCTAGTTGGTACAGGAATAGCCATTAATAAGAGACATGTATACGAGTGAAAAATGTAGAAATGAAGAACAGTGAAGTTGTTAGCTATAGTAAAACATGGGCTAGGGAGCCGGTAACTGCAGCAGACGTGAAGCTCAAAGAACATTAAAAATAGAAGTAGGTAAAAAGTAGGACATTTCTTCCCTAAAACGTTAGGTTTGACTAGATGCTGCAACTACATTTTTCAAAAACAGAAGTATCTATGTAGTACAAAAATATAAACTTATTCTTACTAAATTCTTAACAAGTGTTACTTCTTTCGTAGAGAGTACATCTGACACATCCATCAGCTTCTGCTTGCCAAAAGAATTCATCATAGTACTTAAAAGGGTCAAGTGAACATGACCTGGCCATAAACATTTCTAAGACAGCAACAGTGCTGAAATACAAAAACCAATGTGAGCCTTAAATCAACCTATGTGGAGCCCCTTGATTTGGGGGCATAACTATGGATCATGAGGCACCATAACAAAATTATGATGATGCCCCCCTCAATTTATCTCTGTCGCACTTGACAGTGCCAACTGTGAAAATACTGTCACTGATCATAACATGAAGTATGCTTAAAGCGTGAATTTATACTCTCAATCAACATTGACTCTGTTTAATCCTTATGCTGCTAGCATTAGTAAATAAATAGGAAATATATCATATGTACTTGTTTTAAACATTTTTTTTATATTACAGTAATTGCAGTTACTTCCTCAGTCAAACACACCCTCCTGCATGGATGCTTGAGCTAAGGCCAGATGGATTCAAAGTAATGCTACATGAATTATTAGCCCTTACTCAAAATGGCCACGGCCAGAACTGCTGGGGGGGGGGGTGTTTTTCAGAGAGATTTCTCAGGAAAATAAAGCATTGAGACATGAATGGATTGGTGAATTTGCTTTGAATATATAAAAAAAAGTATTACCGTATATACTCGTGTATAAGTCGAGTTTTTCAGCACATTTTTTGTGCTGAAAAAGACCCCCCTCGACTTATACCCGAGTCAGTGTCTGTGGGTGATCAGTAGTTTCACATTAAACAGAGCTGTGCTGCTTCTAAGAGCTGTTCTGTGCTATGTAAGTGTGACTAATCACATTGGAATGTAGAGAATGCTGAGAGAGGTGTCAGATTCTCAGCTTGATGTCGGGAGGTGGGGGAGGTGGGCTGGACAAGCTGCTGTTAGCTGTTCAGTCCCGCCCACCTCCTGATCTCCGTGAAGAGCTGCAGCTCTCTCTCAGCATTCTCTGCATTCCAATGTGTTTAGTCACACTTACAAAGCACAGAACGGCTCTTAGAAGCAGCACAGCTCTGTTTAATGTGAAACTAAACTACCTTACTCATCCCTTATGTGTTCTGGCTACAGTCTCTGTGTCCTGGCACTAAAATCCCTATGTCCTGACATTAAAATCCCTGTGTCCTGGCATTAAAATCCCTGTGTCCTGCCATTAAAATCCCTGTGTCCTGGCACCCAGTCCCTGTGTTCTGGCACCCTGTCCCTGTGTTCTGGCTCCCTGTCCCTGTGTTCTGGCTCCCTGTCCCTGTGTTCTGGCACCCTGTCCCTGTGTTCTGGCACCCTGTCCCTGTGTTCTGGCTCCCTGTCCCTGTGTTCTGGCACCCTGTCCCTGTGTTCTGGCTCCCTGTCCCTGTGTTCTGGCACCCTGTCCCTGTGTTCTGGCTCCCTGTCTCTGTGTTCTGGCACCCTTTCCCTGTGTTCTGGCACCCTGTCCCTGTGTTCTGGCACCCTGACCCTGTGTTCTGGCACCCTGTCCCTGTGTTATGGCTCCCTGTCCCTGTGTTCTGGCACCCTTTCCCTGTGTTCTGGCTCCCTGTCCCTGTGTTCTGGCTGCTGCATTTCACACCCTAGGCTTATACGCGGGTCAATAAGCTTTCCCATATTTTTTGGGCAAAAGTAGGGGGGTCGGCTTATACACGGGTCGACTCATACGCGAGTATATACGGTAAATAGTGTTTTTAGTTTGAGGTTCATGCAGTATATTTCTGCTTTAATTCAAGGACAGGCAACAGGAGAGTCACCAGCATAGTCAGGACAATACATTATTTCTTAATCCTAAAGCGGTTCTAAAGTCAAAAAATGTTTTTATATTTTTCATTCCCTGCATTAAGGTAAAAAATGTCACAGTAATTTTGTCCCCCCCACCTTCCTCACTAAACCTCTCTCCATCCAATGCTGTGCTCATTTGCAGCAGTGCTGCTCTTTCTCTCCCTCTTCTCAAAGGATATAGAGGCAGCAACCAATGGCTCCTGCTACTGTCTATCAAATCCTGTAAGGAAGAAGAAGGGGGACGTGGCTGAGCTCACTGTAGATGTCTATGGACACACACAAGCCAGGTCAGGAACATGCCTGCACGTATGCCCCATTAGCAAACGGCTTGTTATGGCAGCACACACAGAAGAGGAGGAGCGGCAAACACCAGCAGATGACTCCAGATGAGGAGGTAAGCGGCCACAATACCATTGCACAGAGTAGGTATATATAACATGTTTCTTATTTTAGGCAAAAAGAAATTAAATAAATATATATATATATATATATATATATATACACAGTATCTCTGAAAAGTGTAAATATTTTATTCTATCTTTTCATGTGACAACACTGAAGAAATGACACTTTGCTACAATGTAAAGTAGTGAGTGTACAGCTTGTATAACAGTGTAAATTTGCTGTCCCCTCAAAATAACTCAACACACAACCTTTAATGTCTAAACCGCTGGCAACAAAAGTGAGTACACCCCTAAGTGAAAATGTCCAAATTGGGCCCAATTAGCCATTTTCCCTCCCCGGTGTCGCGTGACTCGTTAGTGTTACAAGGTCTCAGGTGTGAATGGGGAACGGGTGTGTTAAATTTGGTGTTATCACTCTCACTCTCTCATACTGGTCACTGGAAGTTCAACATGGCACCTCGTTGCAAAGAACTCTCTGAGGATCTGAAAAAAAGAATTGTCACTCTACATAAAGATGGCCTAGGCGATAAGATTGCCAAGACCCTGAAACTGAGCTGCAGCACGGTGGCCAAGACCATACAGCGGTTTAACAGGACAGGTTCCACTCAGAACAGGCCCGTCATGGTCAACCAAAAGAGTTGACTGCACATGCTCAGTGTCATATACAGAGTTTGTCTTTGAGAAATAGACGTATGAGTGCTGCCAGCATTGCTGCAGAGGTTGAAGGGGTGGGGGGTCAGCCTGTCAGTGCTCAGACCATATGCCGTACACTGCCTCAAATTGGTCTGCATGGCTGTCGTCCCAGAAGAAAGCCTCTTCTAAAGATGATGCACAAGAAAACCCGCAAACAGTTTGCTGAAGACAAGCAGACTAAGGTCATGGATTACTGGAACCATGTCCTGTGGTCTGATGAGACCAAAATAAATGTATTTGATTCAGATGGTGTCAAACGTGTGTGGCGGCTCCCAGGTTAGGAGTACAAAGACAAGTGTGTCTTGCATACAGTCAAACATGGTGGTGGGAGTGTCATGGTCTGGGGCTGCATGAGTGCTTCCGGCACTGGGGAGCTACAGTTCATTGAGGGAACCATGAATGCCAACATGTACTGTGGCATACTGAAGCAGAGCATGATTTGAGGGTAAAGATGATGGACTGGCCAAGCATGTCTCCAGACCTAAACCCTATTGAGCATCTGTGGGGCATCTTCAAACGGAAGGTGGAGGAGCGCAAGGTCTCTAACATGCACCAGCTCCGTGATGTCGTCATGGAGGAGTGAAAGAGGACTCCAGTGGCAACCTGTGAAGCTCTGGTGAACTTCATGTCCAAGAGGATTAAGGCAGTGTTGGAAAATAATGGTGACCACACAAAATATTGACACTTTGAGCCCAATTCGGACATTTTCACTTAGGGGTAGACTAGCTTTTGTTGCCAGCGATTTAGACATTAATGGCTGCGTGAGTTATTTTGAGGGGACAGCAAATTTACACTGTTATACAAGCTGTACACTGACTACTTTACATTGTAGCAAAGTGTAATTTCTTCAGTGTTGTCACATAAAAAGATAGAATAAAACATTGTGAGATACTGTATATCTTTTACAACCACATTAAGTACTCCATCCTCAGTGGCTCACCAGTTTTATTGAGCATATCATATCTCAGGGCTCTAATGTAAATTAGTGTAGAATTTGCACAGCCAGCAAGTGCTGAAATAGGTAGTCTGTTAGTCAGTAAGAGAACAATAAAAACAGTTGTATTAAAAGCATTGGTAATCAAGATATTTTATTTCATTACAGCATACATAAATGTTAGTGCTATTACACACAATGACTCAATGACACTGACACTGACAGGATCTGGACCTAGGACCTCTGCGGTGTCTGGCTGTAGCTCATTTCACTGTGCCACCTGACAAGCTGGGCAGCTCCCTGCCTGAACCTTGGACAACCGTGCCTTGTTTCTGGTGAACCTTGAAGTCTTTCCTCCTCCAATGAACATCCTGACTTATTGCAGCTAGTACACAGGGAGCACACAGGTATTGTAGCTAGTACACAGGGAGTACACAGGTATTGCAGCTAGTACACAGGGAGCCAGTACGTACTCGAGTCAGGGGGAGTCAGGCCGCTCTCTCTCACGCGGCGGCGGAAATAGACATGCGGTACTGACACCCTCCAGTGCAAGCACCAGCACGTCCTCCAGTCCCGCCCCTGCCTCCGCGTCCTGACCAATCAGTCACTGGCCTCCTGAGGCCAGAGCCAATCAGTGCATATATGTGCGCTTTGGTGGCACACATATATGCACTTTAATGACTGACCAATGGGCTTTGGGACTTGCTGTCAAAGACAGCAAGTTTCCCAAAAGGCCCAGGACAGCCAATGTACTGGCGGCATACGTTTTGCTTTTTTTCAGGAATCAGTGAGGGGGGGGTGGCGGCGCACTAACACCCTCTATTGAGCAGCCGCTGCTGTCTTTACTACTACTCAGTACCGACCTTTGGCTTGTTCCTTGACTACACTCCTGCTTGTTCCCAAACTGCAAACACTTGTTACCGACCCTTGGCTTGTTCCTTGACTATGCTTCTGCTTGATCCCTACCTGTTACATCTGCTACTGGACCTCAGAGCTGTCAAATGCCAGAGCCCTTACTGCCCACTAAAATTTTGGAGTCTAACAGTTCAATGACAATGTGGGGCTTAGTTATGTAATGCACAAAGCCTAAAGTTGATTTTGACAGCCCAGACTCCATTTGCACCCTAGGCGTAGAATCCAAAAGGGATTCACAGAGAGTGGTTTAAAAACGAACACAGATCTTTTTGTTTTTAATTTCTTTTGGTCTTGTTTTTACTGTTTTAGTTCTTGTTCTAATGTGTCTCAGAGCCTGGGTATGCCCAAGAGGCCCTGTTTTGTAATCTAAAATTAACTGGTTCCACACCGCGTGCTGTATATTTACGGTGGCAGTGTGGACGCTGAGCGCGAATCGCTGCAAAAAAAGGCGGCGATTCGGGCAGGTGCAGCTAGGGGGCGATTGCCCGGAGGAGTGTGCCCGCGGCTCGGGCGGACCCGATGTCTGCCGGCGAGCCGCGATGAGCTGCTACAGCAAAAGAGCGGGGAACCGCCGATGTAAACACGGCGGTTCCCGGCTCTATCAATGGGGACATAGGAGATCTACTGATCCCTGTCACTGGGTTCAGTTAGATCTCCTATGTCCATGTTAGCCCAGCCCCCCCACAGTTAGAACACGCCCAGGGAACACTGTTAACCCCTAGATCTCCCCCTGCAGGTTAACCCCTTCACTGCCAATGACATTTATACAGTAATCAGTGGACATTTAAATTTCTGATCGCTGTATAAATGTCATTGGTCCCAAAAAAGTGTCAAAAATGTCCGACATGTCCGCCCCAATATCGCAGTACCACTAAAAACGCAGATCGCCATAAACTAGTAAAAAATTTTAAAAAAATAAAAATAAAAACCCCAGAAATTAATTCTCATCATCCGTAAACGCGGCCACTTTTACGCAAACCATCAATAAACACAGATTACGATTTTTTTTACCAAAAATATGAGGAAGAATACAAATTGGCCAAAACTGATGAAAAAAAAAATTTTTTTATATTTTTTTTTTGGATTTGAATTTTAGCAAAAAGTAAGAAATATTGTTTGTTTTTTTTTTGCAAAATTGACGCTCTTTCTTTGTTTATAGCGGTGATCAGAAATGACACAGCGGTGATCAAATACCACCAAAAGAAAGCTCTATTTGTTGGAAAAAAAGGATGCAAATTTTGTTTGGGTACAATGTCGCACGGCTGCGCAATTGTCAGTTAAAGAGACGCAGTGCCGAATCGCAAAAAGTGTTCTGGTCCTAACATGGGAAATTCTTCCGGGGCTGAAGTGGTTAAAAACTGCAATAAAAATAATTAAAAAAAAAAAAATAACTAACACAGATACTTATTATCTGCATCTCAGCGTAGTTACTTTTAAAATGTTTTAGTCTAGGTTGTGATTACTTAAAACAAATAGTAAATATTTTAGTTATTTATGTACACAAGGAATTGTTGGAAAATATTCATTTTTTAGAGGGCACGGCTAATAATTATACTCTTGTGCAAGAACTAGTTTATAAAGGATGACCTTCACCGGGGAGTACTATGATAGTTACATAGTTACACCAGTCTATCCGGTTAACGCTGTGTTTGTGACTATTACTTTCCATATCCCTGTGCATTGCGCTCGCTAAGAAACACATCTAAAAGTTTTTTGAATGAATCTACAGTATTTTATACTTGTCTAGTTACCAACCTTACAGCCCTTACTACCTGGTTTGGTGTCTGTTTTCTTTGACATAGACTGCAATTGGGTACTAAGTATTACTTTTAGGGTACTTTCACACTGGGGCGGGGGGTCAGTAGCGGTAAAGTGTTGCTACTTTCAGCGGAGCTTTTCCACTGTTATAGCAGTGCTGTGGCACCGCTATGCAGGCAGGAGCATGGGCACTTTTAACCCCCCGCAACGGGTTAAAAAGGGGTCAAAAGTTCCGGCGCACGGCGCTTCCGAAGCGGTGTTCAGCTGCTTCCGAAGCGATGCCCATTGATCCATTGATTTCAACTGCTCACCACACCGTCCCAAAGATGATGCTTGCAGGACTTTTTTTCTTGTCCTGCAAGCGTACCACCCTAGTGTGAGAGCACTCGGGCTTTCACACTGGGGACACATGAGAGGCAGTTTACAGGGGCTTTATTTGTGCTATTTTTAGTGCAAAAACGCCTGTAAACCGCCTCAGTGTGAAAGGAGTCCTAGTGATTCCCTGTGATATTGCGTGTTTGTACACTCAACCTGATGTGTCAGAGGGGCTGAGGTTCTTGAGAAGGCTGAGACAAAGAACAGAGGACCCATACTATCAAGTGGCTCCTATGGGGTTAGCGCTACAGTCACTACTAATGATACTATTTTTATCAGCAAATTCTTGGGTATGGTTCCTTATTATTTCTTCCAATACTTTAAATATTATTGTGGTTATGCTAATTGGTCTGTAGTTTTCAGGTATATATCTCTGCCCTTTTCTGAATATTAGTACCATGTTTGCTTCTCAATACTTTAATGAAGTTGAGAAACACCGCTCTAGAAAGCAGCGCCACGAACTGACAAACCAGTCCAAGGGATAAGAAAATTTCCATTTATGTAATATACGTGCGAGGAAGCTTCATGCAAGAAGTGTTCTGCTTCTCAGAGGGATTATTATGAAAAATATGTTTTCCATTGTCTTGTCTTAATCCATATCTATATATTTTGTATGAAATAATTGATTAACCTTTACTTAAATGCCAGAACCCTGAAGCAAAACAGAGGAATCTATATTTATACCAGATCATATGTTGTTTCACAAAGAATGTATTGGGATTTTCAAGGTGTTATAAAGAAGCTGTGAACAGACAACCCTAGTAGTACAGTCCAAAAAAACAATTGTAGAAACAAAGGCGTGCAAGAATATTATTCACAATATCATAGGAAAGAACATCAGCTAAGATGAGTCAAAGAAAACTGCAAAAATGGCAGAAAAGAAGCTCTTTGATTTGTCACCCATAGTGGAGCATCAGCAAAAAGGAAGATGCTCCTCATTAGCTATAGCAAATGGCTTATAGCATAGTCAAAAAAAATCAGATCTATCCGCTCTTGCTGCCACCAAAGCAAGAGAGGTGGGCTGGGGTAGAGAGGGGTGGGTATCCATTTGGATATGTAAAGTCAAGGACAGGGAAAGGTGAAAAAAACTTGCCTGGGAAGAGAGAAGACGAGAAAGAAGGGGGAGGGGGGAGAAGAGAGAAGGGACCCTCATGGTTCGACCAGTGAGGCCCGCAACCTGCAACCAGGATAAGTCTAAATGCTGCACTAGGTTCAATCGGCCAAAGACACCTTCATCCCAAAATCAAAATGGAAAAAGAAAAACAGTAGAGGGGGATTTTTATGGTGCCAACATTATACAAACAGGATTCATAAAATAAAACGAAAAATCTTTATATAAATTATGTTTAACATTATAGAGAAGTTGAAAGACTGTTAACGTCTCACTGGATAACATTAACAAGCATTACCCCATATAGACAATTTCAATGATTAAGAAATTTGTAGTAGTGCCCATTGGTTCTACATGTTTCACTATATGCTTCATCAGGAACAACAGGGCTTACAAATATTCTAAATAAAAATGCAAAAACAAGAAAATGAATAACGATACAAAAAGCTTCCAAAACACTATAATTATACACAGTCATCTATCAGGGTATCAAAAACCAATACATATATTGGGTGTATACAATGTAATGCTAAAGAACTGAATATGGTTGTCACTATGGCTCATATTAAATGCAATGGTAGAACAAAATAAACAAGAAAAACATATCAATGAAAAATTCACACCAACTCACCTCATATCTCATATGAAGAGAGTATAAAGTATTCCAAGATTGTTGGGGTGCCAGGGAAAACCAATGAAGATAACCCAAGTGTCCTGTGATTGAGGCTGCAGAGTATACTGCCAAAACTCAAATGGGAATACCCATATACTGATTTGTTTTGTTTTTTTGTTCTACCATTGCATTTAATATGGGCCACAGTGACAACCATATCCAGTTATTTAGCATTACATTATATACGCCTAATATATGTATTGGTTTTTGATACCCTGATAGATGACTGTGTATAATTATAGTGTTTTGGAAGCTTTTGTATCGTTATTCATTTTCTTGATTTTGCACTTTTATTTAGAATCTTTGTAAATTATAGTGTTTTAGAAGCTTTTGTATCGTTATTCATTTTCTTGTTTATGCACTTTTATTTAGAATCTTTGTAAAGATTTAGAATCTTTGTAAGCCCTGTTGTTCCTGATAAAGCATATCGTGAAACATGTAGAACCAATGGGCACTGCTACAGATTTCTTTATCATTGAAATTGTCTATATGTCGTAACGCTTGTTAATGTTATCCAGTGAGAAGTTAACAATCTTTCAACTTCTCTAATTTTAAACATATTTAAATAAAGTTTTTTCATTTTATTTTATGAATCCTGTTTGTATCATTTTGGCACCATAAAAACACCCCTCTAGTGTTTTTCTTTTTGCAACCAGGATAAGTTAAGCCCCGTACACACGGGACGACGATCACATACAACAGGTCGTACTCACGACCGTTGTATGCGAAATCGATCGTTCGTATGCGCGATTTGAACAGTCGTACAAGGGAGTTGTATGAGCAGACTAGAACACTTGGTTGTACCAACAAGCTCTCATACGACCGTTGTATCGTGTGTACAGAGCAGTTGGTACAACAAGTTGTATTGTGCAAAACACGCATGCTCAGAAGTCAGGAATGGCTAGATGCTAATTACATGCACATGGACGTTCTTTCCCCGGTCGTACGATCGTGTAGTGCAGTCAGTATGCTGCATACAACAGCCAACATACGATTCTACACGATCGTACGTGCGATCGTCGTCCCGTGTGTACGAGGCATTAGAGAGAGAGCAATATTCAAACATGTTGCCTGCCTAGATTGTGTAACAAACAGCCTCAGAAGTCCCAGGATTTGGTATGGGACAGAGTGTACCTGTTCTCCTGGTTGTGTTTTTTATGTAAAACAAGACTCCAGGGTAAGTTTGTATTTATGACTGGAATCCCAATGTTGCTGATTTTGGGCTTTAGAGACTGGCCAGGTAAAAGGAGGGTGGGCATGTCTGGGGTCTCATCTAGTTTGAAAGCCATGGATCATTTTAAACAGGTAGATACTGTGATGTCCTCATGTGTGGAAAGACTAAACATACCTAGCTGGATGTCTATGGAACTAAGCCTTGCTGGCTAACAAACTGCAAGGAACCCCAAAACAGGCTCTTTGTATCAACTGTTATTTCCTTTATTTACTTTGTTAAAGCTCCCACAGCATATGCATTAATGCTGAAAATCTGACAGTATATAATAAAGATCTTGCAGAATATACACTCATCGGACACTTTATTAGGTACACCTTGCTAGTACCAAGTTGAACCCCCTTTTGCCTTCAAAACTGCCTTCATTCTCCGTGACGTAGATTCAACAAGGTGTTGGAAACATTCCTCGGAAATTTTGGTCCATATTGAAATGATACCATCACGCAGCTGCTGCAGATTTGTTGGCTGCAGTTCCATGATGGGAATCTCCCATTCCACCACATCAAAAAGGTGCTCTATTAGATTGAGATCTGGTGAGTGTGGAGGCCATTGGAATACAGTGACCTCATTGTCGTGTTCAGGAAACCAGTTTGAGATGATTTGAGCTTTGTGACATGGTACATTATCCTGCTGGAAGGAGTCATCAGAAGATGGGTACACTGTAGTCATCAAGGGATGGACATGGTCAGCAACAATACTCTGTATACTGTGGCGTACAGTTGGTACTAAGGGGCCTAAAGTGTGCGAAGGAAATATTCCCCACACTATTACACCACTACCAGCCTGAACCGTTGATATAAGGCAGGATGTATCCATGCTTTCATGTTGTTTATGCCAAATTCTGACCCTACCATCCGAATGTCGCAGCTGAAATCGAGACTTATCAGAAAAGGCAATGTTTTTACAATCTCATATTGTCCAATGTTGGTGAACTTATGCAAATTGTAGCCTCAGTTTCCTGTTCTTAGCTGACAGGAGTGACACCCGGTTTGGTCTTTTGCTGCTGTAACCCATCTGTTTCAAGGTTCAATGTGTTGTGCATTCAAAGATGGCATTCTGCATACTCTGGCTGTAACGAGTGGTTATTTGAGTTACTGTTGCCTTTCTATCATCTCAAACCAGTCTGCCCATTTTCTGCTGACCACTGACATTAACAAAGCATTTTCGTCCACACAACTGCCACTCACTGGATATTTTCTCTTTTTTGGACCATTCTCTGTAAACCCTAGAGATTGTTGTGTGTGAAAATCCCAGTAGATCAGCAGTTTTTGAAATACTCAGACCAGTCCATCTAGCACCAACAGCCATGCCACATTCAAAGTAACTTAAATCCCTTTTCTTCCACATTCTGATGCTCAGTTTGAACTTCAGCGAGTCGTCTTCACCACGTCTAGATGCCTCAATGCATTAAGTTGCTGCCATGTGATTGGCTGATTAGCAATTTGTGCTACCAAGCTATTGAACAGGTGTACCTAATAAAGTGGATGGTGAATTAATGCTGAAGATCTCACCACATATAAATTAGTTAAATAAATTTGTGAAAATTAAAATCCTGTGTAACCTATATCAAGTACTGTACATTGACCAGTGTTTACTTAAAGCCCAACTCTGGACTCACCTGGTGTCCCATAGAGGCTTTCCGCACTCCATGTTTTCCATTTTTTTATTAATATGTTTACCTTGTCAAGATGTCTCTACTCATGTGATTCACTCTTTCTCTCTCAACCTTCTCCAGTGTTTGGCGGTCCTCCATGATATATCATTGCATTGTGAATCAGGGACACCAAGGCAATATTCAGGAGGTGGGAACAAGATGTCCCACATTCACAGTACGTCCTCACGTCCATCTTGTAGTGGGAATGAAATATTGTGGATACAGCTCCAGTTTGAAGGTGAGTATTGCAGCCTGAACTGCTCATTTTTAAGCTACTGACTAACCACACACAATTATCGCTCTGCCAGTAAATGTTCTACTTTTTGTGTGCAAAGTGTTTTTACATTTTTTTTTTCAAAGCATGCAGAGAGGTGCTGTGAATAAACTGTCAAAAACAATTATCTGATGTATTCTTATCTCCCCAAGCTAAAAGACACGAAAAGGGGGGAGGAAACAAATTAATAGAATAAAGTTGGCCATATGCTGAGCCAATTTTCTCCAGTTCCTGATGAACCAGCTAAAATGCACTCAGTGGGTGACCCTGCCCCTCTCTGTTCTACAAATGTTGATCAATCGACTTTTGATAAAGGTATCTACTGGAAAAATGTGGCCAAAATAAATTGCATGCAATCAGATGCAGTTGCTGTTCAGGTATTCTGAGAATATGGATAAGTGAAGCCAGCACTCACTAAAAGAAGCTATATATGCTATTAAAGTCACAGTCCAAAAATGTCCTTCCAAAGGATTTTTTAACTTTCCAAAGCCCAGTATAGGTCAGGTGAATACAGTGATGTTCCCCCTGATTGTAGCTTCTTTGTAATAAATCCCTCATCCCAGTGAAAGATCTTGAAAGAAAAAAATGCTATATATGGAGTAGTATGTCTGATACAATCAATATAATAAAAAAGTTTTATATTGTGCTTACATCAAACAAATCTTTATTAAATCCAAATGTGTTCATATATATGTACCCTTACCCGCATGTCACTAGGGGGTAGCTATTGGGGCTATAGCCCAGAATCTGAAGCCCATAGCCCCAAGTCTCTAGGGCAGGGGTCCTCAAACTAGGGACTGCGGGCCGCATACGGCCTGCCAGGGTGGTTTGCCTGACCCGTGGACCACCCTTCCATAAGATTGCAGCACTCCCCTTCCCCTCTGCTACCTTATTCACACGAGACAGGAAACATGACAGGTTCGGACAAAGGGCGGGACTTTTTGAGTTAAGAAGCAGGTGATTGGTTACTAGACAGCGGGGTGGTCCCAGCAATCAATCACCTGCCTTTCACTTAAAAAGTCCCGCCCTTTGTCCAGACCTGTCATGTTTCCCGTCTTGTGTGAATAAGGTAGCAGAGGGGAGGGGGAGTGCTACGATCTTATGGAAGGGGCAGTGTAATATTGCTGGAGGGCTCTGTGATGGGGGGATCTGTAATGGGGGGCTCTCTAATGGGGGCTCTGTGATGGAGGCTCTGTAATGGGAGCTCTGTGATGGGGAGATCTGTAATGGGGGATCTGTAATGGGGGGATCTGTGATGGGGAAAATCTGTAATGGAGGGATCTGTGATGGGGGATCTTTAATGGGGGCTTTGTGATGGGGGATCTGTGATGGGGGATCTGTAATGGGGGCTCTGCGATGGGGGATCTGTGATGGGGGGATCTGTAATGGGGGGGATCTTTGATGGGGGTCTATAATGGGGGCTCTGTGGTGGAGAGGAGTCTGTGATGGGGGCTCTGTGATGGAGAGGAATCTGTGATTGGGGATCTGTGATGCAGAGGAGTCTGTGATGGGGGGCTCTGTGATGGAGAGGAATCTTTGATGTGAGGTTGCATTGCTGGGCATGGGTGAGGCTGCATTCCTGGGCACTGTTGAGGCTGCATTGCTGGGCACTGGTGAGGCTGCATAGATGGGCACAGCTGAGCCCTGCATTCTTTATGTAGCACACTCCTAAGCCCTGCATTCTTTATGTAGCGCACTCCTGAGCCCTGCATTCTTTATGTAGAACACTCCTGAGCCCTGGGGCTCTCTGGGGACCCTGATGTAAGGGGGAGGTTCTCTGGGGACCCTGATGTAAGAAAAGGGCTCTCTGGGGACCCTGAAGTAAGGGACGGTGCTCTGGGGACACTGATGTAAATGGGGGGGGGCTCTCTGGGGACCCTGATGTAAGGGGGGATTCACACCCAGATATGTAACAATATTATATATATATATATATATATATATATATGTGTAGCGTTGTCCCCAACCCCTAGAAGCCTGATGGTGACCTCCAGAGTTAGGGAGAAACTGACATCCTTCTTCACAGTATGGGTTACTAGGCATGGTGGTTGTAATGCGAGTTAGAAACATGGGCGCTATTTGAATGCGAACAAAAGAGATTTATTGTCTCTTAACAAGAACTGGGGGAGAGAGGGATAGGGCCAGGACACCCTTAGGCAGATGCAATAGCAATTGGCAGACTCCAAGACAAAAATAGGCAGACAGCTATACAGATAAAGGGCCTTTAAGGGGCGGCACAGTGGTGTAGTGGATAGCACTTTAGCCTGGCAGCAAAAGAGTCGCTGGTTCAAATGCCAACCACGACACTACCTGCCTGGAGTTTGCATGTTCTCCCTGTGCCTGCGTGGGTTTCCTCCCACACTCCAAAGACATGCTGGTAGGCAAATTAGATCCTGTCTAAATTGGCCCTAGTATATGTATTAATGTGAGTTAGGGACCTTAGATTGTAAGCTCCTTGAGGGTAGGGGCTGGTGTGAATGTACAATATATATGTAAAGTGCTGCATAAATTGACAGTGCTATATAAGTACCTTAAATAAATAAATAAGCTGGATGCAGCAACATTATTTGTAGAACTGCTGTCTCCTATGGCAACTGAACTTTCAACAGTCAATCAAGATCTGTACTTGTAACTCACAGTATTCCGTTATGATCTTCTAGCACATCTCACACTGACCTACTGTAGAACTTCACTCCCGCCACTAGACCGCCACTAGACTTCAAGATCCCAGTCGTCACTGGATCCCTTGAGCTCTTCCACAGCTAACCCGTTGTATAATCCTCAAGCGTCACTACTGCTAACCTGCTGGGTCCCAGGCTTGGCACTCTGCTGAAGCTTTCCCACTTGTTCACCGTCCCCGGCTAGTGAATAAGGCTGTTCTGGTACTTATCAGACTTCCATAAACTGGCCTCTGATAACAGGAGCGTTCATTTTATGTGGCAACTGTTTCTCCCTCACCACTGTCAGCGACTCGGTTCCCCGTCCGGTGGAACCTCTGCAACTTGGTTGGTCTTTCAACCGAAAGCCCCAACCCCGTGCTGCTTCTGGACAGCATAGCAACCGGGTGCTTCCGGGATAGGCATCAGGCTTCTGGCCCAGCAACCTGGAGCCTTGTAACACATGTCCACCGAGACAGCCGTCCAGGTGGCCCAGAACCCGGATCACCTGACTCCTCCCAAATAAATAGGCTCTCCCAGTAGGCCAAGGGGCCAAAGAAAACCCCTGCTAATTGCCTTAGACAACCTATCCACTCCTAGTCTGAATTCACTATGCCCTCGTCATTCTAATTCCACAGGCAACAATGCCACCTGGTGACAGAAGAGAAAGATGCATCAAATCCAGAGTTAAGGAAAATTCAGTGGATCCCTCTAACAATTAACCAGGCTAGTTACCACCTAGCAAACTAAATTTGTTAGCAACCCTGCCTAATGCCCCGTAAACACAATCCAAAAATCGTACGACAGATCGTCCATTTTTTTTTTTTGCCTGCTAATCTCAGATCGTACTAAAGTCACGAAAATTCTCGTATGACAGAATTATTAAATCTGAAGTGATGTCATGTGTTGTAGTGTATTTGTATTGTATTTTTGGACGACAACTGTACTGAATAAACAAAAATCGAACAATCTGGTATCATGAGATCAAAATTTTCATGCATGGGGCGTGGCCTGACGCTAGGTGATGAAGATGTGCCTGAACAGAGCTCCAGGCACCATCGGCTCCATCCAAAGCCATCCGCACACCAGGGGACCGGTGAAACAGAGGGAAACCTCATCTCTGACTCACAGAATACCATGCTACATTCTGGGCCAAAGATCGGGAGTCCCGACTCCCCGAGGAAGAAAAAACACGGCCGCGGTAACATCCGCCATACCCAGAGGGGGCCAATACTCCATCCAGGCATAAATACACCAGGGGGGACCACCGGAGGCCCTCCCCAGCAATAGGGGTCCCAGTATAAACTCAGCGGAGGCAAACTTTAGCACCCGCCCGGTCACCAGAACAAAATTTAGTCCGAGACCTAGCCGCGACGGAACGCCATCTTGCGGCCTATAAAGCTGACCCCGGGGGACCACATAAAGGAACACTGAAGCGGGGTGAACAGCACAAACAAGGGGAACAGCATAATAATCAGTAACCCCTCCACTCACCCTGTCAAAGTGGTCATTAAACGGCCTCCACAGCATCAGCAGTCCGGCCAGCCAAATTGAGGCCCCAGCTGCGGCCTAGTTACACCACAATTACTGCCCTCAGGAAAACATCACATTTCCTCACTACCCATCAGTTAATCTGAACAGAGCACAAATAAGCAACATACCTATCCTCCACCAGATTGGCCAGTCGGTAACAACACTGCACCACCCTTTCTGCAAAGACTCAGTGCAAGACCAGACCACCATATAAGCTATAAACTTTATACCAGATCATATAGCCTGAAAAGGTAGAACATGGTGGCAGCAGCACATTAGAATTACTGCGACAGGGGGAACAAAGAAACAACTTGTGCCCTTTCATCAACTATACTTGGAGGCCCACTACATCTACTTATCTGGTAAGTCAGGATGTCCAGAAAAAGAACGGGGGAATATGTGCCCCAGAAACTCACCTTCTTTAAACCAGCACCACAACCGCACCTGAACAATACTGAACCACCCACACCTTCAGATAATGGATCATATACGGACCTACCCAACGACACTACAGAGGATACAACCCCAAGGGGCCATACCTCCCCTACTCAACGTTTAGGTGAAAATCCCATAACAGGGAGTCCAGCTAAAGCAAGGATGAGAATAGACGTGGTGGGCTCGATACCCCTCCCCGAATCACAAGAATATACTCCACTTACAGCCAACCAGGCATTAAATTCCTCCATGGCAAATTCCCCACCTCCGGGCAACCTGTGCTAGACACAACCCTTAATGACATGTTAATGTCTCTCCAAACCTCTTTGATGAACGATCTTTCATCTTTTTTCACAAAAATTACCACCAATATCAACCAGGTCACAAAAAGAGTGTCATGTCTAGAAAATGGTCTGGGAGAATGCATCTCCACTGTCAACGACATCATAGACGCAGTTGACGAAGTGAAAGATGAACAAAAATGGATGAAAGCGAAAAAAGGGCATTTAGAAGATAGATCTCGTCGCAAAAACAACGTCAAATTACGCGGTATCCCAGAATCAATCCCTCCACAAGAGCTACAAAACTGCACCAAAACCCTCTTGCGCACACTAATACCAGAAGCATCTCCAAGGGATATCATAATTCACCGCATCCACAGAATCGCAAAACCTTCCCACCTAGCTGCCTCCATACCCAGAGATGTATTGATGTGTGTGCACTTTTTTCAAACCAAAGAGAAACTGCTAACAGGGGTCAGAAACACACCCAAATTACCACACCCATACGAAGACCTACAAATTTACCCAGGCCTTTCCAAATACACGCTACAACTGAGAAGAGACCTGAATTCTATCACCAAAGGACTGAACAACCACAAGATCCAGTACAAGTGGAGATATCTGGCTACACTACTTGTATCTAAACAGGGGAACATATACAAAATTGATTCACTACAGGAAGGCCTATGCCTTTTACACAACTGGGAAATTATCCCAGAACCACCATTGGAACACAACCAACACCCCCAGCGCAATGGTCCACCAAAAGATCAAGGTACTAGAGAAAGGGAAAACCCTTGAATAGGGGCTGTCCTTGCAACAACATTGGGCGGAAATTATAGACTCAATTCCCCCCTATATCAGTTTAGAGTCTGATTTGTTCAAATACCGATAAACTGAATAATCCCACGGCGGTAGCTATTTAGCATAATTCATACCACGTTTCACCAAAACCACACTGGATAGAAACAAACTTTATCTCCTGTTTTTCTTTCTTTTTCTTTTTTAGGTTTTTCTGTTTCACAGTTACACTGTTCAATAACACAGCTTTGTTTTACTAGCTGAAGCCCGTCTAACGCAATTTACCATATTTGCCGGCGTATAAGACGACTTTTTCCCCCTGAAAAACATGCCTCCAAGTGGGGGGGTCGTCTTATACGCCGGGTGCGCTCCACTCTATGCCACCACTGCGGAGGCATAGAGCCGCATTAGCCGCTGCTCAGTCTTTAGTGCCGGCTCCCACGCCGGCGGAGTCATATGCAGCTGCACTCCGCCCTCTCTCTCCTCTCCCCACTTTCATTCATCGGCGCCAGTGGAGAGAGAGGTAAGGTTCTAGTTGATTTGAACACATGGGTATTTCAGGATGAGCAGGCAAGGGACACGGTGGCACTGGCACATAAATAAAAAGCATTATATGTATTTAATTTTAATCATTATATATATATCTACACAAAATGCTTTAATTAAATAAATGTAATGCTTTTTTTTTTATGTGCCAGTGCCACCATGTTTTAAAATTGCTCTCACACTTGTCTGATCTGATTTGCTCACAAAGCGTTATTTTAACCACTTGCCGACCGCCAACCACAGGTTGACGGCGACAAAGTGGTTCGATATCGCAAATCACTGTCATACGACGGCGGCTGTGAGATCGCGCACTGTGAGCGAGGCAGTCCCCCCACAGTTAGAACACGCCCAGGGAACACAGTTAACCCTTAGAGCGCCCCCTGCAGGTTAACCCCTTCACTGCTAATGGCATTTACACAGTAATCAGTGCATTCAATTGACACAAGGGACCCGCACAAGATTGACACCCCCCTGACGGAGCGAGTGTCACGCGCTAGAGTGTCGGCGGCAGCATACTGTCACTAAACGCTATAGCTTGGTGAAACAGCGGCAGTTGGACACCAACCGCCAGCCGTTCACCAATTTTATTGCGAAACACTCGTTTAGTCTAGTCTGTTCACACTCTCGTTAAAATTTTGTACCACCGTGACCGTGTATTTTTTTTTTCGTAATGTAAATAAATTAATTTCGTAAAACACATCTATATATATA
>BLSH010024769.1:1267033-1288202 GCA_018402905.1 Glandirana rugosa | reverse complement strand
CTCAAAGCAGCGGTATGTGAAATCTCTAATTTCTGCTATCTGTCCTCAGAGCAACAGCACAGACAGCAGTAGTAAAGTAATCTATCTCAGGATGCAGGATCAGGTCTTAAAATGTCTCAAATCTCTCCCTCACGCAGTCAGCTACCTTTCCCTACACTAACCCAAGGAGCATGTGACTGCAGCACTGTGACTCCAGCTTATAAAGAGGCTGGGTCACATGATGCACTGGCCAATCACAGCCATGCCATTAGTAGGCATGGCTGTGATGGCTTCTAAGGGCAAACCAGTGAAACACTTGTTGATTGGCTGCCCTGCAGCTTCTCAACACGTGGAGTAAAATAGCAGAACCCCGGACCGAACCCGAACGATTTTTGAAATGTCCGGGTCCGTGCCACGGACACCCGAAAGTTCGGTACGGACCCGAACGTTACAGTCCGGGTTCGCTCAACACTACTCTTGATATATGAATGATGAAATTGACAATATGTTTTATTATAGATGTCAGTGCTCGAACATAAATTCTAAAGACATTTTAATATGTTTAAGAATCTAGGCATAGAATGTACTGCCTCGGGGTACCACAAAGTACTGCTTTCCGTTTATGGCATGCTTATTGCATTGTAGTATAGATGATTGTTGCACCTAGGTGTTGTTTATTGAATGTTAGACCAGCTTTGCTCTCTGAAGATCAATTTGTGTTCAGATCACTCTTCAGAGAGCATTAGACAGGCAGTGAGGAGTTGTTGTATCGACTACACACTGCCTGTTTAAACCCCCATGTGTTGTACGGTTGCAACATTGCCTCATTCATTTAAATAGGTTGCGCTCAGTGAATGGGAGTATAATTCCTTCTGCTGCTGCGGCTGCAAAGCATTGTGGCTGTGCCGTGTGTACACCCCCCAGCTGCTGCCTGTGCAGAAAAAGGGGGAGTAGTTGGGGGCAGTAAAACCATGGCTAAACAGCAGGATTTTACTACTTAGGGAAAATACCAAAGGCTTGACTTATTTAAAGCTGATCTTCCCTCAAAAGTGAAAGTAAAACAGTAGAACAGAAAAGGCTAAATGTCTCGGTTACATTGGTGGTCAGTGTAAATCTTTTCATTACATTGGTGGTCAGTGTAAATCTTCTCATTACATTGGTGGTCAGTGTAAATTTTCTCATTGCATTGGGGTTTGGTGTAGAACCCATTCATTCACACTAGTGGTTAGTGTGAATGACCCCCTTGCATTGGTGGACACTGTGAATGCTCATATTACATTAGGGGTCAGTGTAAATCCCCATTACATTGGTGGCCAATGTAAAAACTCCTCTTTATATTGGTAGTCTTTAAAAAATCCTAACTTGCATTTGTGGTCAGTGTCAAATCCCCCCCTTACATTGGTGGTCCATGTAGAAGCACCCCCTTTAAGAGGAAGTAAACCCAGATTGGGTTTACTTCCTCTGTATTCCCCTGTAAAGTAGATGCATAATGGGCTACTATGCATGGCATAGTAGCCCATTATGTGCCACTTACCTGCAAATGAAGCCTGCGATGTCCAGCGCTGCCCCCTGTGCTCGCAGCATCCATCTTCAGCCCCTCTTCCTTCCGGGGCCACGATCTCCAGCTCTGTGACTGGCCGGAGTCGCGTGATGTCACTCCCGCACATGCGCGCAGGAGCCGCCAGTCACGGCATGATCTCAGTGAAGAAACAGCACGGAGGCCGTTTCTTCACTGAGCATGTGCTGAAATTATGTCGGCACAGCTAGTACACTGCATATCTTCTGAACCGTGCAGGTTTGGGAGATATGCAGGGCACCTACAGGTAAGCCTTATTATAGACTTACCTGTCGGTGAAAGTGGTTGTCACGGGTTGACAACCACTTTAAATTGGTGCTCAGTGTAAATTTCCAATTACATTGGTGGTGAGTGTAAATCTTCACATTGGTGGCCAGTGTAGCAACCCCTCCTCTATTTATTGGTTGTTAGTGTAAAATCCCCCATTACATTGGTGGTTAGTGCAAATTCCTCATTACCTTGATGGTCAGTGTAAATCCCCCCTAATATTGGTGATCGGTGCAGAAATGTCATCTTACATTGGTGGTCAGTACAAATCTCCTTGACAATGGTTGTCATTGTAAATTCCCCCTTACACTGGTGGTTGGTGTAAATGCTTCTATTACATTGGTGTCAGTGTAGAAATCCCTCTTTATATTGGTAAAATTGGTAAAATCCCCTGTTACATGGCGGTTAGTGTAAATCCCCCATTACATGGCGGTCAGTGTTAACCCCCCCTTCACATTGGTGGTCAGTGTAAATTACCCATTACATTGGTGGTCATTGAAGAATCCCCCCTCTACATGATTCAGAATTTGCCACAGTGTACTGCCTCCAAATTTTATTACCCAGGATTGGCAATCACATCAGGTGTTGCAGTACTTCACAGAAAGGTCAGTGGTCAAATGATGTTTTCTAAATAGTTTACGCCAAATGTGTTTGCAGATTAATTCATGTTTATCTCTGTATTCTGTGCAAGAACTGTTGGATTGCTGCACTTAAAATAGATTGTACCGACTAAGTCTAAGCACACACATGAACATTTCTCTTGTTCAGCCCAGAATGAGAGAAATCTATTCAATATGTGGGTGGGGGAACCACCTTTACACAGCTGCAACAGCTGTGACTGTCTGAATACCCAAACAGTGACTGCATTTTTTGGATGATACATTTTATAGGAGGCAGCCACTGTTAAGCCGATAATTTTCCACCTGGTTCTGTTGGTTTTTAAGGTGGTACTTTTTGAGTTGGGTGGTACCAACAGGGTCACCCATGGCTTAAAGGGATTGTAAGGGTTCATTTTTAGTTGTATTAAAATAATAAACCTATCATAATTACCTACTATGTGCAATGGTTTTGCACAGATCAGCCCAGATCCTCCTCTTTTAGGGTCCCATGCCGGCGCTCCTGGTCCCTCCCTCCTGCTGGGTGCCCCCATAGCAAGCAACTTGCCCTGGGGCACCCAAGCAGGCACACTCCCAAGCCGCAGCTCTGTGTGCCCATTCACACATGGAGCCGTGGCTCGGCCCTACCCTCTCCATCTGCTGATTGGCTCACTGGCTGTGATTGAATGCATGAAGGTAAAAAAACCTTGTGCCTTTACAACCACTTTCATTTTGGCCTGCTTAAAAGGCTTAACTAGATAAAAAAAATGCATAAATAGTTTTTATTGATGAACAGGATTCATGGCTATGTTTCTGCCTGTTTGATAGCACTGCCACTCATCACATCCCCCCCCCCAGCACTGCCACTGATTACACCCTCCCTTCCAGCACTGCCACTGATCCCAGGAGTCCTAGGACCTCTGGTGGTGAGGAGATGATGTCTGTAACCTCTAGCAACTAATCAGTAAGTGGAAATAATGTGCAGTAACCTCTAGCAACCAATCAGTGAGCAATACTGATGTGCAGTAACCTCTAGCAACCAATCAGTTAGCAGTAGTGATGTGCGGTAACCTTCAGCAACCAATCAGTGAGCAGTAAGGATGTGCAGTAACCTCTAGCAACCAATCAGTGAGCAGGAATAATGTGCAGTTACCTCTAGCAACGAATCAGTGAGTGGTAATGATGTGTAGTAGCCTCTAGCATCCAATCAGTGAACAGTAATGAAATGCAATAATCGCTAGCCACCAATCAGCAAGCAGAAATCATGTGCTGTAATCTCTAGCAACTAATCAGTGAGCAGTAATTATATGCTGTAACCTCGGGCAGCCAATCGCAATCACTGCCTCATCTGCTGCCATAAACTGATTTTAAAGCTAGCTGCTATTTGTTGTATGTCTCAGAGCAGGCCCTGGTTATATACTCAAGATTGAGAATTGCTCAAGGCTCCCATATTGGAGACAGGATGTCTCAACCAGGGTTCATTGATGCCCCAGCCAGCTGCCAAGAGGCAGGAGGTCTTGTCCCAGGAGTCAGACGGGCTCCTGTCGGCCAGGATGGGCTGTGCAGCAAGGTGCTGTGACTAAAGGCTAAGAGAGCCAAGTGAACTAAGAGAGCTGGTCAACATAGTCAGAGGGACTGATGCCGTGAACTGTCCTGCTCTGTTTAATAAAAATGAGCTGCCATGCCCTAAAATGCAGTTTGGACTGGCTTAAAATCATCTGCCACATGAGTATAATCACCTTACACCACAGCTTGTTCTACTACCTCAGAAAATTGAGCCCTAAAGCTGGCCATGCACATTTGTAAAAAAAAATAATCACCCCAGTACTTTACTGATCACTTGCAGTTCTGGGACGGTAAAAATAGATGGTTGAGCCATGTTTTTGCTGCCCTTTGACCGCCTCCTGTTTAAGCTGCTGGCCTCCATACACGGTAACAGCATGAATGGACCAATTCCCACTGCCAGGCTGTTTTATCCTGACAGCTGCCGACAGCGGATGCCAGCATACCCAAACAGTGCCTTTATCTGATTGGATACACCCACTGTTCAGTCTTCTAGCTAGTTGATTTTTCAATCGAAGGTTGTCAGGCGGGAGCATACAGGGCCACCCATGTCATGAGTTTGGACCAGTTCATCAAGAACCAATGAAATTCAGCGTATTGCCAGCTTGAGGCTGCGATGCAGATAAACAGGGTGTTGCATTGACATTTTTTCGGTTTTTAAAAACCAGGAACAACATTTTTAAGGGAAAGATTTTCATAATCTAGAAATTCCTTTAAAAACTGGGATACAGTTGGCAGATCTATTTTACTCCAAAACTTTGAGCAGGATAGCACCTGGAACATAACTGGATGACAAGGCAGTCCATCCAGCTACCATTCCAAGTTGTAGCTTCATGAGTTCTCCCTTAAAAACGTAGGTTTAAAGTCTGTATTGTGTGGCGCTGACTATAACACATGTTTTCTGTGGCCCTAATACCCCAGTAATGCAAGCCAAGTATTTGGGTGGTTGTAGTTGTGCCCATATGCCTAGTGAAAAGCTTGCTGAACTTGGCTACAGTAGATTACATAATACATTACTCACGTTCCATAGAAACTGAAGGAGCTTTCTGATTTGACTGTAGATGAAGTATTTCCTGTCTAGTGTTAGCGGTTCACTGATTGTTTTTGACTGTTGCCTGGAGTTGGGATTTAATGTAGAACATATCAGTTATGATGATGGAAGAGCTTGATTAGAAAGCTGCTTGGCTCATTCACCCGAACCCAGTCCGCTGTTCACAGCCCAGAGCACTGATGTACTGAAATAATAACTGTATTTTATGCTGTGATGTATGAGTCATAAAAGGTTCATCAGACCGTGAAGATTTATTGAACGGACATGGACGTAGTTTTTTTTTCACATGATATGAACAAGCTGCAGCACAACTCTGCTGCCTCTTAAATATGGACTAAAGGAGAATCGGCAACACTCCCTGATGTTAAGTAATTATGACCCAATTAATACCCAATGTTTTGCTATATAAAACATGCATCCAATTAACCAATAAGAATATGCTTTTTTAATAAGCATAATCATAATAGTAATAATTTAAAATAATAATAGTAATAGGTAACCAATAGTTGGCTTCATAAATACGTTTGTGTGTTACCATGGGCAATATGACTCTCCAATGCAATTTAGCACAGTAAAAAACAGTTATCCCTGACCTTTTTGTCACCAGGGACCGGTGTAGTTGAAAACAATATTTCAGAGACCAGGGGTGGGGGGGGGGGGTGATGGTGGTGCAATCAAACTTGTATTAGCAACAGCTCCCTACCATCTCTTCTCCACTTCCACCTCAGATCATGAGGTATTAGATTCTTATTGGAGCATGCAACCTAGATCCTGTGCATGCACAGTTTACAGTATAGGCTTGCGCTCCTATGAGATTCTAATACGCTGATCTGACAAGAGGTTGAGCTCAGGCGGTAATGTGAGCAGCTGTAAGTACAGATCAAGCCCCACTTGCTTGCCCACTGCTCACCTTCTGCTATGTGGCCTGGTTGCTAACAAGCCGGGTTACAAAAGCAATACTCATAAATGGTTTCTATGTAAAGTCATTATACTGAAAAAAAAAGCTGCTCTAAAGGAGTAATCCTTGGCTCAATATTGCCCAAATCAGGGCAATTACTGCCCTAATTTTGTAACTAGTCATCCAATACTTGGAACTTGTATGTAGCTGCCTATCCTGCCTGGTCACAATTGGCATAGGTATTGAGCAGGTGGAATGAGAAAACTGAAAACTAAACTGACTGTGTAGGCAACATATGACAGCTTAGATATTTGGAAGATACCTTAGAATTAGATATCTTGGAAGTTTGCTTTGGGACTCTTATGCCAGACATAGGTAGTTTGAATCTCGGCCAGTTCGACAGAGACCGACCAAGATGCAAAGCATCTATGGGCAGGCAGGCTGATTGTACCCAAGTCGATCCTTTGATCGACTTGGGTACAATCAGCTTGTTGAATTGTTATATGGGGTTATTGCCAGTGGCTATAGTCACTAGCAACTCTTCCGGCAAGAACCCTTCCCCACAATAGCTCTGTGTGAGGAAAGAAAATTGCATCATCAATGGCCTACCTTACATACAGATTTGGCAATATGAGAGCTAATTCTTTAAGGGCCTATTTATACACTCATGTATACATTTTAATGTACGTTGACTCCCATTTGGCGATGCATCAACACGGTGTGTTGGCTCTTCATTGCTGACCAATCACACATCAAAACATATCTGACCTATGTTTTGCAAATGCACCGCAACAAAGTGTATGTTGATATGTGTTGATGCATCGCCATGCAGGATAGGCAGCTACATACAAGTTCCAAGTGTTGGCTGACTAGTTACAAAATTAGGGCAGTAATTGCCCTGATTTGGGCAATATTGAGCCCAGGATTACTCTACTATTTTTTTCAGTATGAGGACATTACATAGAAACCATTTATGAGTATTGCTTGTGTAACCAGGTGTGACTGCCAGACTGACCTCTGCCTTCCTTTAATGATTCAGAAATTCCATATTGGTCAGAGTGTGGTTATTACTGATTTTGTTTTGACAATATAAAGTATTTCTAAAGTGAAAATTCCTTGAGTAGAATGTGATAATTCCAATATACGAAGGCTTACGACTGTACAGGTGATCAGATTCTGAGATGTTTGCCTTTTCACCCCCTGTTCAGTGTATGACAGGTAAATTACACATGGGCAGTTATACACTAGTTTATTTTATCTCTGTTCCATCACCAGACCAGTATAAAGCAACATCCACAATTTTATACCCATACATTTGACATGTCATTAGACTGCGGTTGATTCTCTAAATACGCTTTTAGATTGGCGCATAATTTTGCTGATATCGGCCATATTGTGCAATACTCTGCTGGCTTCTACAAACTGTTTTCCCATCCAGTAGGACTTTTTAAGAAACCCCAAGCACACCACTTAAATAGCCTTTTTTAGTAACAGTGGTACCCTGTTTGGATCACGACACAAGGTACAAAATAATGTTGTAAATGTTTGATTTCTAGTTAAAGCATATGTAAACCCAATAACGTTAATGCATTTCAGAAATAGTTTTCATGTTTTTAAATTTGCAGTTTTCATTAAAATAAAACAAGGCAATCCTGCCATGAAGGTCCTTGTTCAGGCACTTCCTGTTATAGTGGGACAGCACTCTGTCCCTGTCTCCCAGGTGTGCTCCTACATTGTCATCCTATCACATGGTCTTCAGAAACTACAGATGGCTGTTTTAAAACACATTACACAGGCAATGTCTGTGGTTGTCACTATCAGAAGCCCAGCCCGATAAATGCCATGCAGCTATCTCTTTGGGATTGGAGATTGCGCTGAACTGTCTTGATCGGTCACTGTTGGTTGGTGGATGATACCATCAGCATAAAAGAAGAATTTTCTTCCAATAGTATGTGCTCAACTTGAAGAAAGGTGGCTGTGGGCCCTTTATGGGGGCCTGGGGTGCTGCTTCTAGGAATGGCCTTAAGGTAATTTCCGCATGTGAACTTGGGGAGGTAGGTAGAAAGGAGCACCCGGTATCCAGTAAATACGAGGTTTAAGGTTAGTTTAAAATCGTTTACTGAGAGTAGCAACAATTGAAGCCAATGTATTTTGGGGAAACAGAGTCTCCCCCTTCTTCAGGGCTATTGAACAAACACAACAGTGCACAAAAACATATATATTATAGAGAGAAATCTAAATATGCAGCTATCTCTGGAATGCATGCATGCAGACAGGAAGTGACTACAAAGAAACTGCTGGAGATCAGCAAAAAGATGTAAAAAAAGGATGAAAAAGAGAAAATAAGTATTTTATTTAAAAACAAAACAGCATTTTTCTATTGCTACACAGGCAAACTAAATGTCATTCGGTTATGGTTTACCTCTACTTTAAAGAGGTTCACCAGGTTCCAAAAAATTTAAATTCAGCAGCTACAAAATCTGTAGCTGCTGACTTTTAATAAACAGACACTCGCCTGTCTAGGGATTCAGCGTCGTCCTCATCCGGGCCAGCTCTTCACTGATCTTCGGGTCCCCGGTGCCGGCATGTTGACTGTGAGAAGCCAGCTGTCCTCATCCGGGCCAACTGTTTACTGATCTTCGGGTCCCCAGTTCCGGCATGTTAACTGTGGGAAGCCAGCTGTCCTCATCCAGGCCAAATCTTCACTGATCTTTGAGTCCTCAGTGCTGGCATGTTAACTGTGGGAAGTCAGCTGTCCTCACCCGGGCCAACTCTTCACTGATCTACGGGTCCCCAGTGCTGGCATGTTAACTGTGGGAAGCCAGCTGTCCTCATCCGGGCCCTCTTCACTGATCTTCCGGTCCCCAGTGCCGGCATGTTAACTGTGGGAAGCCAGCTGTCCTCATCTGGGCCAACTCTTCACTGATCTTCGGGTCCCCAGTGCCAGCATGTTAACTGTGGGAAGCCAGCTGTCCTCATCCGGGCCAACTCTTCACTGATCTTCGGGTCCCCAGTGCCGGCATGTTAACTGCGGGAAGCCAGCTGTCCTCATCCGGGCCAACTCTTCACTGATCTTCCGGTCCCCAGTGCCGGCATGTTAACTGCGGGAAGCCAGCTGTCCTCATCCGGGCCAACTCTTCACTGATCTTCCGGTCCCCAGTGCCGGCATGTTAACTGTGGGAAGCCAGCTGTCCTCATCTGGGCCAACTCTTCACTGATCTTCGGGTCCCCAGTGCTGGCATGTTAACTGTGGAAGCCGGCTGTGACACCTTGCAGCTTCACAACCAGTTCCCCACACATGTGTGAACCACGCTGAGGTCTGTGAATGGTCATTCAGCCTCCTGGGACCTGTGACGTGTCACAGAAGGTTGTGGGCAGGGAGGGCAGAGCTGAACCTCTGCTCGGATTCCCTAGACAATCCATGCAGAAGTAGGAGCGGGTACCTGTCAAAACTAGGAAACCCCCCCAAAAAAATAAAAAATAATGCACCAAAAATTGAAGAGGAGGGGGGAGGAAGAGCGGAACTTCCCCTGTGATCTGGCAGAAGTTGGAGTGGGTACCTGTCAAAACCAGGTACCCCCCCAAAAAGAAATGAATGTGCCAAAAGTTGACAGAGGTGGGGGGAGAAGGAGGTATGTGCAGCAATTTGGGTTTTATGTTTTGCATGCTAAGTACATGTCTGTATGTTAGACCTCTGTTTAAAGGTTACTGATTGCCCTGAAGCTGATCACTGCCTGGCTGGAGCTACCTGTCATTCTTCAAATTCTAAGAGCTCACCTGTGGCTTCCAGATGTCAGGATACACTGTCTTTGATGCTGTGGCAGCCTGTGTGCCGTCAGCTTTTATTCTAGCATAGTATTGATATTACATTCTACAGGAACAAGCAGTAATATATGAAAAAGCAGTACATTTCTGTAGATTTGGGATATGACAGAGATGTACATTGTCACCTGTTTTGTATAGTAAGGGAATGTAAAACTTTCCACCTGCTAAACATAGCCTAAAGGCTTCAATTGAATGATTTTGCTAACCTGCTTTATTCATTCCACTTTTCAAGATATTGAATTTCATTATGGTTGTGTGGGCATTGTACTAGTTCATTTTCCTGATTCACACTAGTGCAACTTCTGAGTCGCACAGAATCGCACGACAAGGAAAATCACATGGATTAGGACGAACACCATTGAAAACAATGCAACTCAGCACAGTGCAATTTTGCAAAACGTTACTGCACTACTTTAGTGTGATTTATAGTGCAACCTGGCCCCATAGAATATTCAGTCTCATCAAAGTTGCATCACATAATCGCACTGTAAATCGCATCAGAGCCGGTCGTGTAAACCAAGCCTTAATGTACTTACAAAACGCATTCATGATTATGATAAATCTATGGATGTCAAGCAACTTTGCAAATATAAATTCTTACTTTTATCTTTTCTTGGACCAAAAAACAGACAAACCTGTTTAATTTGTTTATGAATGGTATTGAGGGAGGAATTAACCTCTTGATGACTCGGTAGCGCATTTCATGCTATTTCTGAGTTTGTAATCTTCAGGCACCCCCCAATCCATCACTGCTTCTTCCAGGGGAGCCCCTCCTAATGTGTAATTTGCCTGTGTATTTTTGGCACCCAAGTGCATAACTTTAAGGAGAGAAGGGAACAGCGTTTCTAAGTGTAGTAAGATAAGACACTTTAATGATTAAAAAGTAGGCGACTCACACAGGTAGAAGAGATTGTGCTTTGTATAGAAATGTAAGCTCCGCTGTATTGTGCAGTCCCGGGTGATCCCACTGGGTGTCTCTGTATTCCAAGAGGCAGACTGGCGGCTGTGCTGGTGGATTCCGGTGCTTCCCGCAGTGCCTGTAGGGGCTGAGAACGCTGAAGATGGGGAGGATGATGTCACTTCCAAGGTTTACGAGTGGAGGATACTTTCGGAGCATCCACACTCCTTCATCAGGCCATCTACACCTGTTTCAAGTGCATAACTTTACATTTCTCAGCATTGAACCTCATCTGCCATGTAGATGCCCAAGTATTTTATCAAAGTCATCTTGTAACATTGCTACATCCTGTGCTGAATTTATTTCCCTGCATAATTTGATATTAAAAACAAATACTGTCATTTCTACCCTTTAAAGTAGTATTAAAGAATTGACTTTAAAAAAAGATGTCATGCCTGCTCTGTGTAATTGTCTTGCTTAGACCAATCCTCTCCTTCTCAGGTTTCCTGCCGGTGTCCCTGGCTCCTCCCCCTTGCCCACTGCCCCCAATCGCAAGACACTTGCAATTGGGGGCTCTGGTGTGTGTTCTGTCCCAAGCCCTGCTATATGCATCCATAAGACACATAGAACCGTGGTTCGCCCCCGCTCCCCACTCTCTCCTCATTGGCTCACTGGCTATGATTGACAGCAGTGGGAGCCAATGGCTGCCGCTGCTTTCTCAGCCAATGAGGGAGCCCTGGGACAGCCGATGCTCTTGTGCGCATTGCTGGATCGAGAAGGGGCTCAGGTGAATATGTGGGGCTCAGTGCTGTGGGGGGAGCAGCACACAGAAGGTTTTTTTACCTTCATGCATAGAATGCATGAAGGTAAAATACCTTTAGCCTTTGCAACCTCTTTAAAGTGACACATCAGCTGGTGGCAGGGAACTACAGAACACTGAAGCCCCAGAGAGAAGGAGAGTATAGTTTCACTTTAAGTAAGCCTTCATGCCTGGGATGTGATGCAGCTTCTCTATCATGTGATCACTGTGACTGGCCTTCAGGGTGGTCACCTAATTGGAAGCCCATTCTACTGGCTCCCAATCAGAAGCCTTGACCGTGAGCTGTAATGCTCAGTGAGCATGCTCTCAGCGCACAAACTCATACCACTGTGTATGCATATGAGTTAAAACCCACCTTCTTTGCTGCTGCATATGTTGTGTTATATGGTCGGCAAGAAGTTAAAATGTGTAAATATATCAAAGGTGACTCCAATAACTGTAATAAATTGTTTACTCTAAGGTACCTGATGAGAACACATGCCCATGACTTGAGGCTAGAAAAAAAAAGCGGTTTAATCTCAGATTGTGGAAGGTGTTCTTTACTGTTAGGGCAGAAAAATTGTGGAACTACCTCCCCCAGGAAGTGATATTAGCTAGCTAAAGGTGCCAGCAACTTCAAGCATTTTTAGATATCTTCTCTGGGAAGCATAATTAACAGGGCATTGAGAACTGTTAGAATAGGGGGGCCCAACCAACAGCCCACTGTGTTGATTTTTTTTTTTTTCTCTTTTTCATGCAGCCAGAAAAAAAAAACTTAATAGTGTCTCCTTTTCTGGACTTCTATAAGTTTAATCTTACCAAAGAAAAATATCCCACTCTTCACAATCACAACTTATTTATGCCATCAGTTTTCGGCAGCACCTATATTTGTTGGTAACTATTTTAAAAGATGAAGCACATGAAGGGCAAAATTAGAACCAAAATATTTGATTAGCGTCTTAAGAATTCATTGAGAATTGTTATTACATCCATTCTAACCATGTATTGATGCGTTCATTCATCAAAAACAGTGTCAAACATCGCAATGGTTTTATGTTGCCCTTTTTTACTTTTATAATAAAAATATAACAAAAAATGAAACTTTATTACTCATTATCTATATTAGTGATTATTAACTTGTGATCTGCATGACTTTTTTCTGCTTATCAGCTCTCCTTATTGTTAGTGTAGTTTATGTGTGGCCCAAGACAATTCCTCTTCTTCCAATGTTACCCGGGAAGGTGAAAAAGTCAGACACCCCTATGCTAGAGAATAACACCGCACATACAAACACAGCTAGATAGACATGCGTCTTTTTTTATCCTAAAAAGCCAATGCAGTAAAGGGTCAGGGAAGTAATGCAGATTACTTGATTTTTATAAATGGGTCCTCATTTGTGAAAGCGGTGCCCCTGTAGACATCAGATGATTGTATCCAGATCTGTTAGATTAGGCGAGGATCCCTATGTCTGCAGGGAAGTGTCATATAGCTATAGGCGCCAAAAAAAAAAAAAAAAATATATATATATATATATATATATATTTATTTATTTTTGGGATGACTGTTAGTTTTTCTTCGCCCCTAGAGATATTCAACACCAGGGTTGTCATCCTGTTCTCCCTGCTCCCTCCTACGTAGAAAGAAAGATCTGGGTAGAAATGTGTGCCTGCCTACCTGCAGAGATTTCTTAATCACTAAGATAAATGAAGAAGTCAGTAGCAAGTTCAGACAGAGATTGTCTCAGCAGTGTTACAAGGGTGTTGCAGGTTGCCACTATTTGACATTTTTTAAATATTTAAGATAGCAAAGTAATATTTTATTAGTTTTGTTCTTTGTTTTGATCAAAATGTAACTTATTTTATGTTGCCTAATGGGAATTTAGCTGTGAATCTCAATACCTCTTTGAATATTGAAGCCCTTTAGGCAGTAATGTCAACAACATCTCATCATTCATCTCATCCTAGGAACTTTGACCGCATTATCCAAGGATGAGGCTCCTTTTCTTCGCTTCGGTGTTACTGTGCATTGGTGTGATTAAAGGCATCACGGCCCGTAGGTCTCGCATCCGGCGTGAGCTGGCCCCAGGACTTCATACTCTTGGAATTAGAGATCCAGGTGGCTCGTACTGTCAAAAGAGAAGTTCTTGCTGCCCAGGAAGAGATGATGCCTGTATAGAGCCCTATTTGGATACCATCTGCTACTGCGATCTGTTCTGCAATCGAACAGTGTCTGACTGCTGCCCTGACTTCTGGGAGTTTTGTTTACACATTAGCCCCCCAGTAAATATCCAAAAAGGTAAGTGCAATAATACTATGTTCTTTATGGGTTTGATGTCTGTGCAAACAGGCTGTTCACTTTGCAAGGGCTTTCCTCAGAGCTTAGTGAATGTGGTAAAAGTTCAGTTTGCAAAGAATATAAAACCCAAAAATGTATAACCATGCATTGTGAACTTAAAGGGGTTGTAAACCCTCAAGGTTTTTCACCTTAATGTATTCTATGCATTAAGGTGAAAAACTGTCTGTGATACAGCAGCCCCCCAAAGCCCTCCTTTTACTTACCTGAACCTGGTCTTTCCAGCAACGGGGATGAGCACACCAGCTCCAGCCGGTGTCTCGGGTCCTGATTGGATAGATTGAGAGCAGTGCCGCCATTGGCTCCCGCTGCTGTCAATAAAATCCAATAATGCGGGAGCTGGGGGGGGGGGGGCAAGTCCTGCTGTCTATGTCAATGGACGCAGCAACAGGACACGGGAGCGCACCCAAGTGGGTGCCCCTAGGGAGAGCACTTCTCTGTTGGGGCACTCAATGTGGGGACGAGCCAGGAGTGGAGGATCGGGGCCACTCTGTGCAAAACTGCTGCGCAGAGGAGGTAAGTATAACATGTTTGTTATTTTTACAAAAAAAAAAAAAAACAATACCTTACAACCCCTTTTAAACCTTTAAAAAAATAGAATTGCAGCACCCTTCCACCTATCTGGGCATCAGATGTGACAAACATATAAAACACAATATAAAGGTGCACTGTCCTTTTAAATCAAGAATATACTAGTTGTAAACACAATCAACAATTTATAAATATATCAAATAATAATGAATTCATGAGTGTGCTTCCACAAATAAAGTGCCTAATTAATATGAATCCATTAAAGAGTATATTTCATATTAAGAATAAAAGAGAGTCCAAATTAGGTAAGAATATGTCATCTACCGCACTGATAAATTTCTACACGCAATTCCCAAGTGAATGACATCTCCAGAAAAGGAGAGAGACATGTGTTAAAGAACCGCTCCACCACAAAGGGTTAACAGGCTCCTTACCAGAACTTTAGCTCTCACAGCGAGATCACAAAGTGCCTTGCTGCCACTAAGACTCCAGAAACAGCCAGCTCTCTGATCCTAAGTGCACTTAAGCCTCGTACACACGGTGCGACGGTCATATGACCGGACGTCCAAAATCGTATGTTGGCTGTTGTGTCTCACATACTGACATGCACAAAGCGATCGTACGACCAAGCCTAACGTAGTGACGTGCTACGAGGAAGTTCAGATGAATGTGATTTGTGAATTAGGAGCGTAGGTTTACACGAATGGACACTTCCGGGCGTTCCTGACTTCTGAGCATGCGTGTTTTGCACGTACAACTTGTTGGACCAACTTCTCTGTACACACGGTACGACCGCTTGTTGTACAACAAAAGTTTTCTAGTCTGCTCATCCAACTTCTGTTGTACGACCGTCACACGTCGGCTGTTCTAATCATGTGTACTAACGGTCGGATGATCGTATGACAAGCTGTTGTACGACTGTTGTTGTACAACCGTTGTACTGTGTGTACGGGCCTTTACTCAGTAGAAAGGATTAGAGCACAGAGGGATCCAACATGGTGTAGTATTTATGGCAATAAATGTATTAAAACCAATAAAAAACATTTAGGCTCCTTTCACACTGAGGCGCTTTACAGAAGCTATTTAGCTTAAAATAGCCTCTCTAAAGTGTCTCAAAAATCCCCCCCAATCCACCCCAAAGTGAAAGCCTGAGTGCTTTCACACTGGGGCGGTGCACTTGCGGGACGTTAGAAAAAGTCCTGCAAGCAGCATCTTTGGGGCGGTGATGGGAGCGGTGTATATACCGCTCCTCTTCCACTCATGCCATTGAAATGAATGGCAAGCGCTTCCGAAGCGGCTGCACACCACCTCGGTGGTGCTGGAGAGCCGGCACTTTTAACCCTGTTTTAACCCCTTGTGGGGGGTTAAAAGCTCCCTGTTCTCGCCTGCATAGCGGAGCCATATCGCCGGTAAAACTCAGCTAAAGCTAGCAGGGTTTTACCGTGACCGCGGCTAAGCCTGCAGTGTGAGAGTACCCTTACAATAAGCTTCAGATAAAAACGGCATATAACAGACAAACACCACCAGATTGTTCTCCCGGCGTGCGGAATGATGTTACGTGTGTAGCCAATTATACGAAAGGAAAATAAAAAACACCAGGGTTCATTTACTAAAACTGGAGAGTTCAAAATCTGGTGCAGCTCTGCCTGGTAGCCAATCGGCTTCTAACTTCAGCTTGTTCAATTAAGCTTTGACAAAAAAAAAACTGGAAGCTTATTGATTTCTAAGCAGAGCTGCACCAGATTTGGCATTCTACAGTTTTTCTCGCACATGATTTGATGATGGAAGTCAGCGGATCTTCACCTCATTCACTAAGGTCTGGCGAAAAATCCCTTACAAAGTGAACAGTCTATTTGCCTTTAGGAAACCAACCAGACTGTGTACAGTTTTCTATATGTATTGCTTTCTGTCTCCACGGGGTTAAGTCCTTTGGCAATTGTTGGCTCTTGCTTTATCTTCCCTCTAGCATCATTTTGTCTTCTGTCTGGAATTCAGGCATCCATGACATGCAAAGTTCTCCTCTTTTGCTTGTGGTCTGTGAGTGTACGGATGCATGTATTTTTCAGCATGGTCAATGGTGATGAAAGGACTGTATTTTAGATGCAAAGCAAAATATAGACATTCAGACTCATTCAGTAAGGCAGTACAGAAAGTAAATGACAATGTGCAAAGTGTTGTAATCCATAGCAACAGTTTCCATTTTTTATTCCTTTGCCCAGCAAAAACAAGGAGACCTAATTGCTGATTAGTTGTTTTAAACCTAAAAAGCCCATGTGCATGCATTTCTCTGTAAACATGTTGACGTTATGTGTGCATATTAAAGATTTTTTTTTAAAATAAAAAATTACATTTTAATATATTTCTTTACTTGTAATCAGAGGCACTGGTGACGTAGCCTGTGTCTCCCATCTGCCCCCTGGGAAGGCTAAGTTACCAGTGCCTTACATAGAGATCTTGTGAATAAACTCTAGGAGCTTACAAGATTTTGAAAAGTCTTGCAAGATCTCGGGAAGAATTTGTTTTCCCCTCAGATGACATGTAATGATATGATATATGTATGTCATTTTATTTATGGTGGCAGTGTAATATAGGGAGGGAGGGGTCTGCTTTAAAATTAATTAAATTTTTTTTTAATTGAATTTATTAAGCCTGAATATTGCTTTTTCTCAATATGAAAAGCAAATGTACCTGACTTAACGTTAACCTGTGTTTTGCCCATCTTGTGTACACCTATTTGCTGCTCTACCCAGCTAAATATACTGTACTCCCTATGCATTTACTTTTATGTTGTTCAGCTGGCTGCTGGTAGCATGGTAAATGGATACAGTACTTTTGTGCATGAGATTCAGTGCCCTTCCTGACACATGACAGCACTAGTGCTTGGTGTTTGGCCGCTCAGGCACCAAGTGCTATCACATTGGGGTAGGGAGAGAGTCTTCAAATCTGTGCAAGTTCTAAGGGCCGGTTCACACATCCATCCGACTTCAGGCGCGACTTTGCTAGGCGATTTGAATGTGACTTCAAGGCGACTTCAGCGCGACTTTGGGCAACTTACAATGCAACCTGAAGCAACCTCCATGCCAGGCAACTTTGCCTGTGGCCAATCAGAGAAGGGAGGGAGGGTGTTGCCTGGGTAATTTGTGGGGAGTACCTGTGTAAATTATTTTCTTTTTCCTATAAAGTCGCTTCAATATAGATGGGGATCCAACTTGGAGGCAACTTCCTTTGAATTCTATGGGCACAAGACAGATATAAGTCGCCTTGAAGTAGTACAGGAACCTTTTCTGAAGTCGGGCTTTAAGTGAACATTTTGCTTTTACCGACATAAGCAAAAAATGTTAAAGTGAACCAGTGCCCAGACTTTGCAATGTAGAGTTACATATTCTGAACAACCAGTACAATCATTTTAAAAAAAGCCCACATTCTTCTCTGTGCCTATAATCATTTTGAAGAAAATAATTTTCAAAGTTTACAACACAGGGTTAGCTTTTTTCTACGAGTGCCAGTTCGCACCAGAAATACCGCATTCCTGTGCGATTTCTGTGCTATTCAGTGGAATGCGATTTTCAGCCAATTCTTTGAATGAGCTGAAATCGAACTGGAGCGCACCAAAAGTAGCGCATGCACTACTTTTAAAAATGCACTGTAACCGTATTGCATGGTAAAGCATTTGGGGTGTCGTTAGAAACAGTGGCGGCTCCAGGGTTTTTTTTTTTCAGGGGGGAGGCAATCAACCACCACCCCCATGGGTGGCTAGCGGCACAACACTTATCCAGCCCCCCCCCTCCCCCCCGGAAGGCCAGCGGCCCTTATCCAGCACCACCCCTGAGCAGCCAGCGGCACTTATCCAGCTCCCCCACTAAACCCCCCCAGCCCCGCTCGCCCGCTGTCTGCCTGCCACTTACCCCATCTTGGTGACGGGCTGTGGGTCAGGAAGCGGATGATGAGCGGAAAGCTGTGGCTCAGGCAGTGGCTCCTGTGTCCTCTCATAGAGACGCCATGCATCTCTTCTCTCCTCCTCCTAGGCGTCCAATAGGATTGCCTGTTCTTTCAGCCAATTGGGTGATGGGTCTCAGACCTGCTTCCTGATTGGCTGGGAGGAGGATCAGTGCAGCGATAACAAATATTCGTTCGTTATTGTCACACAACTGGGTGTGCTTCAGTGCTCTGTACCTGGAGCCCACCCTTTTTTGAAGCTGATTAGAGCCTCTGGCTCTAATCACATGCTTCAAACCCCCCCCCCTCCCCATTGGAATCCATGCATCCGGCGTCCCTGTATGTAGATTAGGGGGCCGGACACATGGATGGGGGGGCGGTGCCCATACGCCCCTAATGCACAGGCCGCCACTGGTTAGAAATCTTTGACACCCACAGAAGATTGCACACAATGTGTGTTTGGAACAAGGTGTGGGAAGTGTATTCCGGTATGAACAAGCGCTGAGAACAGAATCTTGGCAAGCTGCCAGTCCTCTAATGGATAACCAACTAGAGCTTCTGAGTTATTAGAAACTCAACTTTAGAGCAGTGGGGACAACATACTTGATAAAGGGGACCTCAACTGTGGTCCTGACTCCTTAACATCACCAAAGGGATGCACATTATTTTTATTGAAGCTTATACTGAGACTGCAGACATGACACATGACATGGTTGGAACCTGCAGACATGCTATGGGGATTTTTGGAGATGCTTGAGGTCACAGTCTTAGACTGGAGACAAATTACATGAGGATGCTATTGCAGTCCCAAATCAGCAGCAAAATATAGGCTACTGTTTGCAGGGGTCCAGAGGTTGCACAGTTTGAGAATGAATAACTTTTAAAAGGAGCTTAACAGCTCAGGAATGGCTTGTTTTTAAAGCTCTTTTGCTGCTTGTTAAGAATATGTAACATTTTTAATATCCATAGTTAGGGCACAGCACAGTAGCAAAACATTCAGTGAAAATGCAATAATTTCAGAAGGTTACATTGAAGACATTTAGGACAGCAGGAACTCAGAATTACTATGCAAGTACTAATTGGGGGCACATACAGTATTAGTTAGACAAATTGGGTTTCTTTAAAGCGGAGTTCCACCCAAAAGTGGAACTTCCGCTTTAAGGGAAGGTGACCCCCCGACATGCCACAATTGGCATGTCATTTTTTTGGGGGGAGGATAGGGTCCCAGGTGCTCTTCCTCTTCCTCCAGAAGGAAGTTCACCTACCCCCCCTCCCCCTCAGCGATGTTCTGGGACACGTCACAGAAGATACGCTGGCCATTCACAAGGTGCAGCACGACACTTGTGATGCTGGCACCACCGAGGGGAGGGGGAGAAGAGGGAGCCCTTGGGTGGCCGCATCGCTGGAGCCAGGGACAGGTGAGTGCCCGATTGTTAAAAGTCAGCAGCTACCCTTTTGGTAGCTGCTGACTTTTAACTGGGTGGAATTCCGCTTTAAATTAAGCCAGCCATAGATTTTTAGAATCTCGGCTGGTCCCTGCTGAACCAGCCGAGATTCGAACCATCTATGGGCAGGTTGATGGTATGAGTGCTTGTTCATACAACCAGCATGTTGGATTCTTACATGCAATTATTGCTACAATAATCACTGTGTTCTTCTGGCAGGGATGCCCCCCCCCTTAACTCCCCCAAATGAATGTGTTGATGGGGAGTCAAGCGACTTTCCTGCAACCATTGCAACATCTATGGCCTGCTCTATGGCCCCTTTCACACAGGACAAGTCGCACAAGTGTGAAAGGGGCCATAGGCATCATTCACACATGTGTGTCTAAATGAACTTGGCTTGTATAAGGTGATGTCAGATAGGTGCTTTGGTGTCCGTTTATGAAACTGTGATCAGCCGTGATCCCAAGGATCACCCGCTGATCATAGTTCATTTTCGGTTTATGAAGCAGAGATATTTGGGGGAGAACCTGTTCTCCACCAATTATCTCCACACATGGAGAAGCTGTGATTGACTGACACAGAAACTGCCAGTTTATGAAGCTGCAATCTCAGCACTTCACTGGCGATCTGTGGCAGAATTCAACCCTCCCCGATTCACCAGCTCAAAGGTGGTGAACTGGGGGGTAAAGAGAGAATCCCAGGGGAAGGAGGAAGATTACTGACTTCCTTCTTCCTCAGTCAGACCCCCCAACACAGTAACCATGTCCCCCTGCCCTATATATGTGTATGATGTGTGTATAAATATATATAGTGCGTGTGCATGTTTATATATACATATATTGTTTAGGGGGACTAATAATTTTATTAACAAGGTGGGCGGTCTCCTCCGAGAATGTCCGTTACTGAGCACTGATAATTTATCACTGCTTAATAAACTGACATCTCCGTGTTTCTGTGAATTTCTGGTACCGTAATCTCGTTATGTCTCACGAGATTCCAGTATCAGGGGGAGTTCTCCACTGTTTGAACTGTTTGTAGATCTCTTCACTTCAAAAAAAACTCCTTTTTCAACGGACTTAAATACTCTCGCGACCTGTGTTAACACTCATGTTACAAGAACAATCGTGAAATAGACGATTGTGTGAAACCACAGTCAAATACTTCGTCACCTTTTTTTAGGTGACGAGGTAAGAGGACGTAAATGTCTCCTCTAGTAAGAGGAGACAAACGGTCAAATACTTGGGCACATCTAGCGAAGTGGAAAAAACTTCACTTCTCTAGATGTTTGTCAAGTTTGTCACCTCTTGAGGGGGACTATGACCTTAGAGCACTCTGTATTGCTCTAATGCCATGGTCTTTAAGTGTCTTTGTGCCTCTACAGTCAAATAATTCGTCACTATTTAATAGTCACGAGTCATTGCCTGTAAGAGCCTCCTCTGGCGGGTGGAACAAT
>BLSH010024769.1:1226060-1264229 GCA_018402905.1 Glandirana rugosa | reverse complement strand
TTCTATCTTTTCATGTGACAACACTGAAGAAATGACACTTTGCTACAATGTAAAGTAGTGAGTGTACAGCTTGTATAACAGTGTAAATTTGCTGTCCCCTTAAAATAACTTACACACAGCCATTAATGTCTAAACTGCTGGCAACAAAAGGGAGTACACCCCTAAGTGAAAATGGGGTGTACTCACATTTGTGAGATACTGTAGGTGTGTGTACCCTTTTCCATTAGGATGTGCACCCCAAAGCTCAAACACACGTGCCTTTCTCTGCATCCTCAGCTGCACTGGACAGTGAATGAACTGGATAGTGCTCTGTGTTAGGCAGCTTCCTGTTCATTCACAAACGGAAGTATAGCAAACATAGTTTACTATGCTCCAGTTATGAATGGACACAGTGAGTGAGTGTGTTCACTGTGTTCATTTAGAAAAGGAAGGGGCTGGTAAATTACATATTTACCAGGTCCCTTCCCCTACTCTCCATTCTGAAAGATCCCCCTCAGGAGCCGACAGTAGAGAAGGGAAGCAGCAGCACTGTGGGGAAGGGGGGGTACAACACGAGGGGAAACCCAGGCAATAGGGGGAATAAGCATGTGATTAGGGTGTGCCCAGGCACACCTGGCACAACCCCGGTGCACACCTATGCCTCCATATGTTTCTAATAACCTTTGTCATAATATTATGTTCCCTGCTAATCTACTGGTGAGGATCATGAAGACAGAAGGTTGCCTCTTTTTGGGCATTTATTTTTGTTCTGGGTAAGTCAGAAAACTAGATGTTGTACTGCGGTTGTCTCTACCCAGAGACCACATCACAGTTGCTGGAGCTGGTCATGGATTTTTTTAATCATTTGCCTCACTGCTGACTGCTCAATTAGAGTAAGACCACTTTCACACTGGGCAGTTTTCAGGCACTTTAGCGATAAAAATAGTGCTTGTAAAATGCCTGCAAACTGCTTTTCAATCCTCCCCAGTGTGAAAGCCACAGTGCTTTCACACTGGGGCAGTGCGCTTGCAGGACAGGAAAAAAAGTCCTGCAAGCCGCATCTTTGGGGTAGTGCGGGAGTGGTGTATACACCGCTCCTAAACCGCCCCTGCCATTGAAATGAATGGCCAGCACTTCAAAGCTTTGCTTTGGAAACGCCGCAACACGGGCACTTTTAACCCCTTCTGGGGGGGGTTAAAAGTGCCCTGCTAGTGCCGGAAAAGCATCGCTATAACAGCGGTAAAGCGTCACTAAAACTAGCGGCGCTTTACCACTTCCACCCCAGTAAGAAAGTAGCCTAACTCTTCCAGTTTTATTGTGAAAATCCTTATAACATATTGAAAGGTATAACATCCTAACACTGTATAACATTTAAGAAGCACTCTATAAATGGAGGAGGTTGACTTTTCATTCATCCACCCACCCTGGCATCATTCACACACATGGGTGTATAAACTCACTCATATGCACGTAATTTCATTTTAGCGGCTGAAAAAAAAAAAGACTATTCTAGGCACTAGAATGAAATTCTGCGTATATACCTCTAACACCATATGCACATAAATACAAGCAAGAATGAGCATTTTTTATGCTGGATTTTTCTGCCAGCTCCAGAATAACAATCAACTTTCCATATACAACCCATTACCATTGGTGACTAAAGATCCTCTATGAATAATTCTTGTATGTGTTATATTTTGTTTACAGTAAAGTTGCTGTGGCATTAAAAAAAAATGGGAAATATACAAACCACTAAAAGCAATGTATATGGTTGTGTTGTAGATTTTAAAACATTTTTTTTTAATTTTGTGCAAAATGTGTTTTGTTCATAGTCTCTTGTTAGACATAACACAATTTCATGTTCAAAATATAATCCAATTTTAAGTATCTTGTCATGCAAGCATGCACATTTGCTCGCTGGGACCATCGCCAGGGATTCTCTCACCTCTCTCCTAGATTTTTTATTTTTTTTTTACTTTCTAGAGACCAAGGCCTAATTTGATCAGGAATTCTGGCAAGTGGACAGAGGAAAAATGAACAATAATGTCCATTCTGTGACTGCTGGAAACTTAAAAAAAAAGCACAGCATATTTACCATGAATAAAATTACCCTTCCTCCAGATCACCATGTGCAGCACAGTTCCGGCCTATAGAGATTTTACTGCATGGCATTTTCCAAAGAAAGAAGTCTGCACAACATTTAGCCTTTGAGAAACATTTAAATATGACTACATAACATACGACAAGTCTTCATCATGCCTAATCCATAAAGCAGTGCGAAGAACGCTGAGATTGTGCAGGTGCAGTAATCCATGATGAATAAAAATTCATCTCAGCTGACCTGACAAAAGTAAACTGAAAACCTGACCTGTTGCTGCTCATTCTTACTGCTCTTTATGGTTTTTTATTGAATACGCCTTCAGATTTCAGACTATGAGGCTTTATTCAATTTATTTATATATTTATTTCAGGTACTTGTATAGCGCCGTCTATTTACGCAGCGATTTACATATACATTGTACATTCACATCAGTCCCTACCCTCAAGGAGCTTACAATCTAAGGTTTATGAATACAGGCATAAAAAGTGCTGTGTTTTGATCGTTCTTTACAAATATGAATGCAGCAGTATATTATGTTATAGGCCCATGCACACAGCTGTGTTATGACCAGGGATTTTGTACCGCGCTGAACTGCATAAATTCAAAGTGAAAAAATTCTGCATCTGTGGTCACTATTCATGTATAAATTACAAATTGACTCTTAAGCCATCCATAGACAGTTCAAACCATGTATAGGCAGGCCGAATATACCCAAGTTGATCAATCGATCAACTTGGTAAAACTAGCCTGTCAGATTTTACATGCCATTATTGCTAGCGGCTGTTATAGTTGTGTTCTCCCGGCAGGGAAAGCTTCCCTCCCCCACAAGGAGAACACAATGGCTCCAACCGTAGTTGCAGGAAAGAAAATTGCTCTGTCTATGGCTAGCCTTACACTTCATACACACAGTTACAAAAGAGTGTACAGAGTGCATGGATTTAAATAGCCGGTGTAAGGCCGGCCATAGACTGAGCAATTTTCTTTCCTGCAATCACAAGTTGATGGGGGAATCCCTCCTGTGGAGCCATCCCTGCTGAGAGAACGCAATGATTATTGATAATGGCTTTAACAGCTGCTAGCAATATTCACATGTACAATCCGTTGATCTACTTGGGTACATTCAGCCTGCCCATACGTGGTTTGAATCTCGGCTGGTCTCTGCTGAACCCCCTGAGATTCAAACCATCTATGGCTGGCTTAAGGGAGCCACAGGTTCAGAATATAGTCCCCATTGCAACGAATGGCTATACACTGGTATATAAGGGTTTATGTGGAACCTGGATTCTAATATCTATAGGTAAAGTTGATCCAGGGAATATCCGATTGCCTCTTGAGGGATCAGGAAAACATTTTTTCTCCTGCTGGAGCAAATTGGATCGTGCTTTATTGGGGTATTTTGCCGCCTTCTGGATCAACTGTGGGTATAGAAATGTGTATATAGGATTGTCATTTTTTATTTTTATTGGTTGAACTGGATGGACTTGTGTCTTTTTTCAACCAGACTAACTATGTAACTACTACGTAACTATGGATGGATGCATCCATAAATTCAAACATGTGCATGAGCATACAACCCTGGAAACAGACAGGGTGGATCTTTTATGCTGGCTATTTATACTTCTTGCAGCCATGTGCATAAATCCTTAAAGGAAAAGAAGAATTTATATAGATGTGAACATTTTATGGGTACATGTAAGGGGAAGCACTTGACAGACCATTACATGCATTTTTTAAACAGGAACTTTCCGCAAGCAAGATTTTGCATAGAAATCAGTATCTAATTATGTTATGCGTGAGCCCTAATAGCACCATGGTACTTACCCTGTACTCCAACTGAGGGTATATGTTATAAATGAGTTCTATTTGCCAGTCAAAAAGTTTGAAGAGAAGTATGGTTATTTGATGAATCTGTAGGCTAATGTCTAGTCATTATAGGCAACCAATGTTCTCCTTTGTCTAATGCAGAAATGTGGTTCAGGTACAAACTGGATACTCATAAAGGATGATCCTGGGTTTGGTCTAAACCCACAAAGAAGCTGAGAGTTCCTGCCCAATTAGCTGTGGTCAGACATTGCCTGCCCCATGGCTAAATATATTCAGAAGGGTGGGGGTGCTTGTGACATCACTGACCTCATATGGCTACAAATATATCTATTTGCAGCTTTCCTAAAGGCTCATTTCTTAAGGATTTGCAGACTTCTATGGCTATGGGCATAGTTAGTAACCCGTGGTAACCAGACAGAATTAATTGTCCTTATTTAGCTAATGGAAGCCTATTAGTTGCTATGAGTTGGGGCTCATTTCGATTTGTAGTTAAGAGGTGTTTAAAATGTGTGGTTGAGCCATGTTTTTACCACCACCCAACTGCCCTCCCTTAAAGTGGTTGTCAACTCATGACAACCACTTTAAACTACAGGTAAGCCTACAATAAGGCTTACCTGTAGGTCCCGGGAATATCTCCTAAACTTGCACCGTTTAGGAGATATTCCCTGTATCTGCATGTGCCGACATCATCGACCCATGCGCAACAATCCAACTGGGCCGTTTCTTCACTAAGTGTGCCATAAATGACGGCTCCCATGCACATGCGTGGGAGTGACATCAGCGCGGCTCCTGCCAATCACATCGCTGGAGTCCACTCTGTGATTGGTCAGAGCCCGGGATCCTGGAAGACAACGGACACAACATGATGCCCGCCACAGCGGTGCTCGGGGACCGCTGCAACGGCGTCGATCTAAGGTAAGCATTTCATAATAAGCTAGTATGCGATGCATACTAGCTCATTACGCCTTTCTCTTGCAGGTGTTTTTTTTTTTTTTTAACAAGCCTTGACAACCACTTTAAGCTGCAAAGGCAGCGGACGATGGAGCTTATATGTCAAGTTTGACATGCTTTGCTTCGTACCCACTGCAAAAAATTATCTCTCCTGTCACATTTGGCAGGCAGTAGCACCACCAAATGTGACCTATTCAAGTGATAGGGGATGCACTGCAAATGTCCCGTAACTGTGCAATACACACATCTGCACCACATTAAAACAGAGACTGAGGAGGCATCATATGGGCTCCTCCAAATGTGGATTGCTTTTTAGAGGCATAGCAGTGTAGACACAAGTCTAAACTTAGCCTAACTGTACTTTGCATTCAGTTATTATATGTTTTACTACCAAGGATCTGTCTACTGCAACTGATGTAATAACACAGTAACTGGGTGGATCAGGTTGTCAGTCTCTATCTATATTATAGACCTTTATATTGTGCTAGTAATTTATGCAGTGCTGTACATGTTGTACATTCATTTCAGTCCCTGCCCTCAAGGAGTTTACAATCTAAAGTCCCGATCTCACATGCATACATACACACACTAGGGCCAATCTGTACGGGAGCTAATTAACCTACCAGCATGTCTGTTGAAGTGTGGAAACTGGAATACCCGACCATACATCAGAAGACCATGAAAGCACCTTGCAGAGTGTCCTGACCAGGATTTAAACTGAGGACCCCATAACTCCAAGCAGAGGGGTAACTAGAACCTTCAGGGCCCTGGAGCAAGAAATTATGAAGGGCCCCCTGACCCCTGGCCAGGGCCCTTCCCTCTTCCCACTCATCCTGGGGCCCTTTACTCCTATCGTGGGTCCCTGTATTACAGTACCGCAGCGGGGCCCTTTCACAAGCTCTGCAGCAAGCCCCCTTTCTGCCATCTTCGGGCCTCCCCACGATGGTGAAATGCCAGGGCCTGGTCCTTTGCAATCCTGATAGTTCCCTCACTGGTGTCAGTAATTTTTCATTTTCATTTCAATTTAATTTTATTTTTTTACCATTTCATTTTATTTCTTTTACAATTTTTTAGGAGCTCTGTTGGAGGGCTTTGATGAGATATCAGGGGTCTAAACAAACCTCAGCTCTCAATCTCCCTCTGTGTAGCCTCAGCTGCACAGAATGAATGGACAGGAATAGCTGTGTACCGAGCCTCCCATTCATTCAGAAACTGAAGTATAGTAAAAAACTGTTTACTATGCTTCAGTTATGAGTGAACCAATTAGTGCCAATCACTGGCTCTGTCCATTCAGAAAAGGAAGGAGCTGGTAAATTAAACCGACCCGTTCCATTCTCTCCATCATGACACATCTTCTACAGCAGCTGGAAGGAGAGAGGAGGGGGGAAGACAGCAGCTCTGTGGGGGGACCAGGGAAGCACACAGGGACCCTGGGAACAGCAGAAGACAAGTACACTGGATAGAGGAAAATGGAGGAGATTAGGTCCTCTAAATGCCACCCCTTCTATTTAGGTGTACAAGGGAGGCACACGGGCCCCCTGGACCAAGGGGCCCGGTTGCAATTGCAACCCCTGCAACCCCTATCGTTATGCCCCTGACTGCAAGGCAGAAGTACTAACCACCACTGTGCTGCCCACCTATACCAAGTATAAGACTTTTACATACATTTGCCTTTAAGTAAGCTTGCAGTGTACATTGAGATGTTTCTGTCCACAATAACCTTAAAAAAGGCCATTATGGATGATTTATATACAATGGGCAATATCAATATGATATTATTAATAATCATCCTATAACCTCCCACATGACAATGCTCACTCTCATAATTTTGTATCTTGTATTGTCTGCTATGAATAGCACTTTCTTGGAGTTGACACAGAACAGTTACACACTGAGAGGGATTGAATAAACATTTACGAAGTGTTACTGCAGTCTTGAGTGCCCGTCCATGTTTTATGAATGTCGTTGGCTCAGGATTTTCCTGATATTTGCATCGGTTTGGAGTATACAATTCTGCATCTCATACATTATGTTCAACTAGTGAAGGTTTTTCTGGTATAATTGCTACTAGTGACCATCTCACAGATGGGCATAGATATTCAAGGGCGGTCCACCATATATGTAAAATCCGAGTGCCAATAGGTACATCTGTGGACTGGATGAAAATGTGAAAAGGAGGGAGCGCCGTCAGTCTATTTTCTCTTTGAAAATCTTCCCCAGTTGTGATTTCTCCTAATATGTCTAATCCTTTTACTTATAAACCTTGTTATGTCATTTAGCCTGTGTTTACATAGGGGCAACCCGACTTCGTTGCGACTTCGCTAGGCGATTTCAGCGCGACTTTCAGTGCGACTTCCAGCACGACTTCAAGGACCTCAGGCGACTTTACAACACGACTTTTGCCAGGCGACTTTGCCTTGACCAATTAGAGAAGGGAGGGAGGGAGCTGCCTAAAAATAAATTCTATTCTTTTAACTGTAAAGTCACTTCCATGTAGATGGGGATCCGACTTGGAGGTGACTTCTATTGAATCCTATGGGCACAAGTCGGATAGAAGTCGCCTAGAAGTAGTACAGGAACCTTTTCAGAAGTCGCCTTGAAGTCGGAGCGACTTCAGTCGTGTATATTAAGATGGCTCCCATTCATTTCAATGGGATTTCAAATGTCAAGCGACTTGAGGCGACTTGAGGCAACTCAAGTCGGATCGCAAGTCGCCCCTGTGTGAACGGGCACTTAAAGTGACACTAAACAATATCCTTTATGTCCAAAAATAATCCATACACATCCACTACTACTAACTCGCTCAATCAACATGAACTATTTTTATTCCTTATGCTGCTAGCATTAGTAAATAGATAGGAATGTATTTCAAACAGCAATATATATAGCGAGTGCTCCACCTACATCAGCGGCTAACACCCAAGGTGACTATAAAACCCTTGTACTCAGTATATTCAAACAATGTGCAGCGCTTTAACAAGGTAATATAACAATGAAAATTCTGTATAATACAGCCCAATAATTATAATAATGTGGAAGGTTGTGATTGAGAGCAAAAGTCCATATAAAGGAAAGTTCTTCCAATATACAGTTGACAGTAGTACTAAAAGTAGCAAATATTAACACACAGCATAACGTCCATCCATGAGGTGTCATCAGGTGCATAAAGAATGTGAAAGGTTGTAATTAAAAGCAAAAATCCATATAAGAAAAAATCGTCTAATATACAGTTGCCAGTAGTACTATCAGCTCACCAGCATAACATCCATCCATAAGGAATCACCAGGTGCATAAGGACAACTCCACCCAAACAATGCACTTACAAGATAAAGGAAATGAATAAGCATTGTGACGTTATGCTAGGCGCTATAATGGACAGGCGATACTTGTCGCCTCGTATGCGTTCACTTAGAGGCGACTAGTGAGAGTCCGACCCGGGTTTTGCCAGCCACCATGGCAGGGCTAGTTCCCGGCCCAGACTTTCTGGTCCACTCAAACCCCTCTCCACCTGCATTGAATGACCAGGAAGAGAGCAGAGGAGAGTTCTATCCTGGATCTCAGAAGGAGTAAGCTGAGTGAGCTCTGTGTGCTAATTTGGACTCAAAAGATCAAGGTTTGCACTGTGCTTTGTTTTGTGGGTGTAGGTGACAGACCCACACAGGAAAGAGAGGAACCAGATTGTTTAGTTTAGCACCGGACGGCAAGGTTTTGTTTTCTGTTATGTGTTTTGATCTTGCAAACCTGTAATAATAAACCTGGCCCTGCTGCAAGCCAATGCAGCCCAACAGGAAACCAACCGCCAAGTCGCAGAAGCAGCTGCAGCACAACAGGCGGCTCTACAAGAGACTATTGCAGCTCAGCGAGAGGTAGCAGAGGCCCTCACCTTCTGTGGCAGTGGAACCAAAATTGTTGCACACCTCCTAGCATCTACAGAAGATGACACAGGCAAATTATGTAGGGACATACCTCACAACTTTCAAGAAAGTTGCACACCGCGAAGGGTGGCCAAAGGAGCAGTGGTCAGCGCTGTTGGCCCCATGTTTGACAGGTGAGCCCCAAAAGGCCTACTTTGATCTGGAACCAGATAAGGCCCAGGACTATGAGACTCTAAAAGCAGAGATACTCGCACGCCTGGGGGTCACCATGGCAGTCCGGGCCCAAAGCGTGCTTAAGTGGACCTACAGTACCAACAAGCCACTCCGTTCACAGATGTTCGACCTAGTTCACCTTACCAGGAAATGGCTACAGCCGGAGACTTTGCCAGGGCCCCAGATTGTGGAGTGCGTGGTCATGGGCCGCTATCTACGGGCGCTCCCTGCTGCTTTGAGGAAAAGGGTCAGCCAAGGGGACGCCAAAACTGCAAGCCAACTGGTGGACCTCATGGAGACATACACGGATGCTGAAGACTTGTTGCGCCCATCTGCGCCCCACTCCAATGTGTCTAGCGGTGAAGGATCACCCAGCGGACCCGGTAAGACTGTTCCAGGGTTCAGGGGCATGGAGTAATCAGTAAGATTGATACGGCTAAAGAGATTGGGGGCTCTAGACTTGAAGACTGGCCAAAGAAGTCAGGAAGGTCTTGGGGACCCTTGAGAGGACTGGGTATAGAGTACATACAGTGATACCGATGCGATGCATTGGGCCATATTGCTGCCAATTGCCCCCTGAATGATGAACCCATGCAATTTTACTTATGTGAATAGACGCCTTTCTCTTTTTGCACAGGTCACATATACAGCATCCTGTTCAAATCACACGGAGAAGCAATTGTGTGTGATTTTTGTTGATGGGAGACCAGTCACTGCACTGCTTGACTCGGGTAGTGTGGTGACGTTGCTAAAAAGCAATTGTGTAGATCCTGCAAGGTTTCACCCTAGCACTGTCTGAGTCATTTGCATCCATGGGGACCCTTGTGACTACCAGATGGCGGTGGTTGAGTTTGACACCCCTTGCGGTAGCGTGACTCATTCAGTGGGGGTGGTGCCTTCACTACTTTATGACGCCCTAGTGGGCAGGGATTTTTCCCATTTTTGGAGGTTATGGGAAGGCACAGGGAGTCTGGCAGGTAGAGCCCCCCTGCTGTGGGAGCACGGGACCTCTTGCCACACCCGTTTTGCCAAATGGAAGGGGAAATTGGTGGCAGGACCAAGGAGGGAGGAGACCCTCTTCCTTTTCCTGTACTGGCTGTGGAGCCAGAGGAGCTGGAAGATAGCTCACAGCGGGGAGCTAATGACCCAGACAATGTCTCTGACCCTGACGGTGAAAGTGAAGCAAATGTAGTACCTGACCTAGAGGTCTGGAGAGAGAACTTCTGTACAGAACAACTACGGGATGTTACTCTCCTTAGAGCCAGAGAAAACATGAAGGTGATGGATGGGAAACCTGTGGACCCTAATTGGGGGTGTCTTTTCCCTACATGATGCTTAAAAATAATTTGTTGTATCAGGTGGTGAAACACGGGGAGGACAAAGTGGAACAGCTAGTGGTTCCCAAACCCTTCTATAGGATGGTGCTAGATCCGGCACATGGGCATGTAATGGAGGGGACATCTGGGTATGGGGTAAACCAGAGAGAGAATAACCCAGAGATTCTTTTGCCCTGGGTTTTATACAGACATCAAAGAATACTGTGAATCATGCACTGAGTGTCAAATGATGGCCTCGTCACCCCATTTTCGTAGTCTACTTGTCCCCCTTCCCATAATTTAAGTGCCATTTGACCAAATTGGCATGGATCTCATGGGACCAGTAGTAAAATTTGCCCGGGGACACCAGCACATCCTGGTGATCCTGGACTATGCAACCCACTATCCTGAGGCCATGCCCTTGCGGAATACCTCTGCTAAGACTATCGCCATGGAACGGGTCCAGGTGTTTAGTCGGGTGGGGATCCCTAAGGAGACCTTGACTGATCAGGGTACCCTGTCCATGTCCAGAATGACCAGAGAACTGTGCAAATGTACAAAATCTCCCATCTCCGTACCTCTATTTACCACCCCCAAACTGACGGTCTGGTGGAAAGGTTTAACAAGACCCTCAAGAGTATGCTAAAAAGGTGGTGGATAAAGATGGGCGAAATTGGGATTTTTTGCTACTGTACCTCATGTTTGCCATACGAGAGGTTCCGCAGGCGTCTAGGGGATATTTCCCCTTTGAACGCTTGTATGGTAGACATACCAGGGGGATGCTAGATGTCGCAAAAGAAACGTGGGTAGGAGAGGCCACCCCATATAGAAGCGTCATTGAGCACATCTCCTTGATGCAGGATCGAATCGCATTTGTCCTGCCCCTTGTACGTAAGCATATGAAGCAAGCCTAGAGAAGGGTGTATAATCGGGGTGCCAAAACCCGAACTTTCAACCCTGGAGATAGAGTGGTGGTGCTATTCCCCACAGTTGAAAGTAAATTCCTGGCAAAGTGGTAGGGTCCCTTTGAGATTAGGGAAAGAGTAGGGGAAGTAAACTACAAAGTTTACCAGCCTGGGAAAAGGAAACAGATTTACCATGTTAATCTCCTAAAACCTTGGAAGGACAGAGAGTTTATTGGCAGTGCCCGCTCCCCAAAAGGACAGGTTACCCCTGACTCCGGATGTCCCCATAACAGAGTCCTTGTCACTGACGCAACCAAATGACGTTAAGGAATTTGTCAGTAAAAATAGAGACTTTTTCTCTTCCCTACTCGGACTGATCACTGTACTACAACATGACATAATCACAGAACCAGGGTTCCTTGTAAATGTAAAACCCTACCGAATACCTGAGGCTAGACGAGAGGCGGTGGCAAGAGAAATAAAAACCATGTTGGAGTTAGATGTGATAGAGGAGTCCCACAGCACCTGGTTGAACCCTATAGTGTTGGTCCCAAAGCCTGATGGCTCTATCTGGTTCTGTAACGATTTCAGGAAACTGAATAGCATGTCTAAGTTTGACGCATACCCGATGCTGCCAGTTGACGAACTTGTGGACAAGTTGGGAAATGCCCAGTACATAACAACCCTAGACCTAACTAAGGGCTACTGGCAGATCCCCCTAATGAAGTCGGCAAAGGAAAAAAACAGCCTTTTCTACCCCCGAGGGGTCCTTCCAATACAAATGAATGCTGTTTTGGCCCCTGCATCCTTCCAGCGGATGATGGACAAAACCTTGAGGCCACATGGGCCCTATGCAGTGGCATATTTGGATGATGTGGTCATTCACAGCCCAGACTGGGAATCACATCTGCCCCGGGTACAGGCAGTGGTAGATTCGCTGAGGGTAGCAGGTTTAACAGCCAACCCAAAAAAGTGTGCCATAGGTCTGGAGGAGGCCAAATATCTTGGGTATGTTATTGGTCGGGGTCTGATCAAGCCCCAGACCAAAAAGATTGAGGCAATTCAAAAGTGGCCCCAACCGGTGAACAAAAAACCGGTTTGTGCCTTCCGGGGGATTACAGGGTATTACCAACACTTCATCCCTGACTTTGCTACCATTACCATCCCTCTGACTGATCTGACGAAGGGTAGAGGGTCGGAAATGGTTAAGTGGAATCCTGAAGCCAAAAAGGCATTCCAGAAGTTAAGCAAGCCCTTTGTGTATGGCCGGTGCTCATGACACCAGACTTCACAAAGGAGTTTGTTGTTCAAACCGACACCTCTGAGGTGGGACTAGGTGCTGTTCTGTCCCAGATCAGAGATGGTGAAGACTTAAGCAGGAATCTTAATAGGCATGAAAGGAATTATATCATTATGGAGATGGAGTGCCTGGCTATGAGATGGGCCTTAAAATACTACCTGCTGGGAAGGTCGTTCAGGTTAGTCACCGACCATGCCCCCCTTAAGTGGATGTGTGACAACCGGGAGAAAAATAGCCGGGTGATTAGGTGGTTCCTGGCCCTACAGCCGTTTAAAATCCTCAGTGGAACATTGGGCCGAAAGGCTCTGATGGCCTTTCTCGGGCCCAATGCATGGTCTGGACAGTTGCCCCACCCCAGGGGCTTGAGCAGAGGGGGGGATATGTGACTTTATGCAAAGCATCATAATGGATGGGCTATACCTGTCGCTTCGCGTGTGATAACTTTGAAGCGACTAGTGAGAGTCCGACCCAGGTTTTGCTGGGTCAGGCCCGGGCTTTCTGGTCCACTCAAACCCCTCTCCACCTGCATTTAATGACCAGGAAGAGAGTAGAGGAGAGATCTATCCTGGATCTCAGAGGGAGAAAGCTGAGTAAGCTCTGTGTGCTAATTTGGACTCAAAAGATCAAGGTTTGCACTGTGCTTTGTTTTCTGGGTGTAGGGGACAGCCCCACACTGTATAGAGAGGAACCCAATTGTTTAGTTTAGCAGCGGACGGCGAGGCTTTGTTTTCTGTTTTTATGTGTTTAGATCTTGCAAACCTGTGATTATAAACCTGACAAGCCACCAGATTTTAAAGAAACTGACCTCCATGTTGAATATTTTCCTCTGAAAATTATCCCCATGAGCTCATATCCCACAGCATCAATTGGTAGTTAGGACTCAATCCTCTCAGGCAAATGCCATAGTTTGGAGGATAATATGCAGAACACCACACTAGGTAAAAAAGCTAACCAACCAGGAGCCCAAGAAGTTGATGGTTTAAAACTATAACAAAGTACGTGGAGCTGTTGCTCATAGCAAGCATTATGACTTCTAACCCTTCCAGGGTTCATCTTTCAGTGGAAAGTATTACTCCTACAATAAGCAATAAGAGCTCTGGCTGTTAATTTTCTCAATAATCTGTTTCTGTCACAAGGTTGGTGGCTTTTTTATGAATGTGAATACAATTTCAAGTAGCAGCATCATGATCTGAGATGGATGAGATACTCAAGTCAATCATCGGATATCAGTCATTTTTATGCTGTGAGCAAATGGGAAAAAATCAGCACAAACTGAAAGATGAGGTTCCCAGGAAAATGCTTTGGCTAAACTTAGACTTCAGTTTGCAACCTTAAAAGGAAGCTGAAGTGTTCAAACACATAACGCAGGACTTTTCATAATCCCCAAACCCTGGAGTTTGTCTAATGCATAACCAAATGTCTGCATGCAAGCTTATCATGCCATTGCTACTTTATGCACAAGAACCATACACACAACTCATCATTTACACAACACTATTTCCCCCTCTGCTCATCAGTTACCCAGATTTGCTTTATATGCTGTCAATATATTTTCTTCTTGGGTATAACAATTATATAGGTTCTGTACATACCAACCAGAAAACAAGGAAATATCCTCTGTTTTTTTAAATATAAAATTCCTCATGAAAATGTGCGAGTGTCAATAATGGCCAAATCAATGGGTGCCGCAATAAAGCAAAAAATAAAATATTTAAAAATCTAGGCTGTAGTTAAACAACAGTCAATACTGTTCACAAGTATATCTTTATAACACGCTCCTTTACATTTCTCTTTGTGCATGTCAATGATCTCCTGACTAATTGGCTGGTGAAGGTGAGACTACATTTCATTGCCTTTAAACACCTGCATAAATGGGTCACTTGCTGTCTGCAACTTACGTACCGGGAACCCTCTCCTTTACGCCCTACCTCACCTTCTCCATGTACGCTTAATTCTAATCCCATTATTTTCTCTTGGGCAAGTCATTAATCTGGCCATGCATGGGCATTGTTCATCTGATGTAATAAATGGTCCAATAGCTTGCCAGATTACCCTTTATGAATGCTGGCTTGACAGCACAAACCTCAACTCTCGTCATTCTCCTCTTAAGAGTACTATTGATTCGTTTATTTTCACACAAACACACTGGGGAATTCATCAGGGCCCAGCCTCTAAAGTGACAGTGCTTGCACCTGATTCATGTACCTGTCATGTTCCTTCCTCAGTGCGCTTGTTCGCACCCTCACCAGTCTCTACGCAGTCATACTGACAGGCACATGACCTTAAAACTAGAGCCTGAGAAACTAGAGCCTGGTTTTAAACTAGAGCCTGAGAAACTGAGAGACTAGTTCCCCATCAGGTCTGCTTTACATTTGATTGACAGCAGGTGGCAGTGGGTGGATCCATAGCCACTATTAAGTCCACTAGTGACTTTGGAATTCACCCACTGCCTTGCACTGTCAATCACAGGCAAAGTGGACCTGATGGGGAACTAGTCTCAGAGTTCCCCCTGAGGCTTTATCCATCAAACAGTCACAGTGGCCATGAATTTGAGATGTTGGGTGGAGCCATCATCAGGTCCACCTTGCCCGCGATTGGCAGAGTATAGCAGTGAGCGAATTTCAAAAACATTCTTGGACTAAATAGCAGCTATGGGTCTGACCACTGCCATCCACTGTCAATCACAGGCAAAGCGAACCTGATGGGAATCAAATCTCTCAGAGTTCCCCATCAGGCTCCACCCACTCTCAGTTCAGTGTGAATTGCCATGTTGGTTGATTGGACACAGAGGGCCTTTGTCCTAGGGGCCAATGCTGTAAATGTAAAACACAAACATAATAATAAATTAACGATGACACAGCATCACCTCCCCCTGGCTGTCAGCTTTGAGTTGGTCTTAATAACCACCAGTTTGCTTATCTGTTGAATTGGAAATAAGTCTTATAGAATCGGTCACAGACTCTAAAAATACCGGTAATAAGAACTACCTAAACGTGGTGCACGTGTACCTGTACCGAGACTGGCGCAGGGCTTTCATTAATTAGGTGCAAGCCATGTTAAAGGGGCAATGCTGCCCGAAAAGTGGCGTTACTGCTCCCTGGTCTTTGCACAGTCATACTGGCAGGCACATGACCTTAAAACTAGAGCCTAGTTTTAAACTAGAGCCTGAGGAGCTGAGAGACTACTTCCCCATTAGGTTTGCTTTACGTTTGATTGACAGCGTATGGCAGTGGGTGGATCCATAGCCACTATTAAGTCCACTAGTGACTTTGGAATTCACCCACTGCCAGGCACTGTCAATCACAGGTAAAGTGGACCTGATGGGGAACTAGTATCAGAGTTCCCCCTGAGGCTTTATCCATCGAACAGTCTTATAGAATTGGTCACACATTTTAAAAGTAGCGGTAATAAGTACTACCTGAATATGGTGCACGTGGTGGTACTTGTACTGACACTGGTGCAAGTCTTTCATTATATAAATCACCACTGTGAATTTGATATACCCTGCCTGTCTAGTATGCAATCTTACATGCAATTAAAATGTATCTAAAGACAATTGTTTTCATCTTGGATAGAGCAGGGAGATAGAACCTCTGAAAGTTTTTTATTGTTTAATAGTACAAAGGAAAAGTGCTGGGCCTTTGAGTAAAGGGTTTGGTGGGTATATGTCCTTTGATTTGATTATCAGTTTAGTTAGTGGATTTAGCTGGCAGCTCCCCAACCATGCAAAGGCTTTCCAGGCGTCCCTTAAAAATTTTTCAAAGAGCCAACCCATTAGTAAATGTACAGAATAGGCTATATTAGACATAGCAGTCAATAAAGGAAAGCCAGTTTGTTTCGGGGACTACGAAGATGCCCCTTCATTAGGGGTAGGAAGTGTTGGTTCTAAAGTATGGAGTGCTTTGAGTACTACTAGTGATAGGAAATGAGTAGTTGCTTAACAGATAGAGTAGCAGCAGATGTAGAAGAGATCCATGATATTCAGGATAGGGGCCAAGTTTGCCTACTGAATTCCAAGGTTCTCTATTTACCATCTCTAGCAGACAAAGCAGTCCAGAACTACTACCGGTACTTCTCAGACCCTTTTTGATATTCTTATTGAAGATTTTTAATGTCTGTGCTTTCTTGCTGTAGAAATGTACTGATGTTTGTCCTGGTGACCAGTGCTACTGGTATTGAAAGTGTGGTTAACTGAAAAATGTTGATTTGTCACTGGGACAGGAAAAAATGGGTACACTTGTTTTAATGGCAACGGTCTTTCCATATTTTGGAGAGATTTTCTCTCACTTCGTGCTGTGCCTCAAAAAAGTTTCCCAATGGGACACAGACTGCAGAAAAGAACTTGATGGGGTTTTAATAATCCCTGGACCCTTACTCTAAAGCTAAAAACAGTTTTGGCTTCTGAAATACTTAAATGCTGTTTTGACAATGATTGTAATAGGAAGTGTGTCCTTCCTCTTAATAGGGACTTTTTGCTTTTTTTTAGCAAATATTCATAAATGTTTATAGACCAATTTGTCTCTATTAGGCCTGAGAGAATTCTGTACAAGTACAGGTAAACTTTCCTGTATGCCCTCTGATTCAGAGAAATGGAACTGTTTATTGTAAGTATTTTCTCTTGGCAGGATGGCTGTAGGTCAGAGAACTGAATGTTATCAAGGAAATTAAATCTAATCAAGTATTGTGCATATGTATGACATGTTATTACTCAACTTTCTTCTTTTTCTAGCACATGCACCAATAATGGTAACTGGCACTGTGAGCAGAATGCATGCCTTATCAACCAAAGACTTATTGAAGCCGTTAATCGAGGCTCATATGGGTAAGAGAGCTCAAACATGCTACATGTTCCCTTTTTGTGTACAACAATTCTGATTTATCGTTGGGCAATAGAAATCTTTAAAAATAAAAACTGTACCTTGTTTCCTTTGCTGAAGCTGGAATGCTGGAAACTACAGTCAGTTTTGGGGTATGACACTAGATGAAGGTATCCAGTATCGATTAGGAACCACAAAGCCCTCCTCTTCAGTGATGAACATGAATGAGATGCACGTAAGTATGCTACTTTTGGTTTAACTTCTGAATAATTAGTAAGTAATTAATAAGTAAGCAGGACACTAGTGATTTCAAGCCAGAGGTTCTCTTTGTGGCCTGGTACACAAGCAAGGTTTCTATATATTTTTTAAGCTTTGTATATAGTATCATTATTTCCATCTGATCCTTCTACTTTTTGCACACCAATTTTAGGAAATATTATTATTGCATATGATAACGTACATATTGTTGAACATCACAGCTAAAATATTTGGCACTGCTGTCCAAATTTATCTCCATTTTATTCAATCAGTGTCAACATTGTTAACAGACATTGGGGGGGGGCAATAAAACACTTGCAACACATTACAAAATCCTGTGCCGAATTCATAAAAGTCTGGCAACAGTTTTTTAAAAAGAGTATTGGGCTAACAAAAAAACAACTTTATACTCACCTAGGTGGATGCAGCATTGACCTGATGCTTAATCTGCTCCCCGCCGCCTCTGCACTGAGAACTGAGCGATCAAACACCACTGATCACTCCCCTCCGCTTTGAGCAGAGAGCTGGTGACTGCCAGTCACTGCTCTCTGCTCTGCCCTTCCAGCGCTTACTGGAGCGCTGGGCTGTGGAGGGGAGGGAGCTGCTTGCCCAGTCTCCCAGCAGCATAGCTAGAGGCTGAGACAGCTGCTGGTGCAGAATCTGAGTGGATCCTGACTGTAAAGTCAGGATCTTTCCCCAGCCTGGACCAGCTGAGTGACGTCAGCTACCAGCAGGCTTTAGCCAGCTATTGGCTGAAAATGGGTCACAGGAGTGCAGAACGAACTGCACTTCTGTGATCCATAGGAGAAGTATAGCTAAAAGAGCATTGACCATACTTTTCCTTCAGAAGTTTTGACTCTTATTTGTGACAATGTGTCGCTATGTCTGCAGCTAGGTAAAAAAGAATTACTCCAAATTTGTAGATAAAGAAATTGGAGGTAATTAAGACCAACTCTAGCTAGTGCTATCTGCCCATTGCCATCCGCTGTCAGTCACAAGGGAGGGGGACCTGATGGGGAACTTGGAATCCCCACCAAGCTCTGTACACTCAACTGCACCTCAATTGCTGTACATGTCTGTGACATGCCCAGTGGACAGACATTGAGCTCAGTATTACTAAGGTGTATTGAGGATGGAGGGTCTGATATGGCCTCAGTGCAACAAATTCAAGTGCCTTTTTCCAATAGGTACAGTCAGGTCCATAAATATTGGGACATGGATACAATTCTAATCTTTTTGGCTCTATACACCACCACAATGGATTTGAAATAAAACGAACAAGATGTGCTTTAACTGCAGACTTTCAGCTTTAATTTGAGGGTATTTACATCCAAATCAGGTGAACGGTGCAGGAATTACTACATTTTGTATATGTGCCTCCCACTTTTTAAGGGAGCAAAAGTAATGGGACAGATTAACAATCATAAATCAAATTTTCACTTTTTAATACTTGGATGCAAATCCTTTGCAGTCAATTACAGCCTGAAGTCTGGAACGCATAGGCATCACGAGACGCTGGGTTTCATCCTTGGTGATGCTCTTCCAGGCCTCTACTGCAACTGTCTTCAGTTGCTGCTTGTTCTTGGGGCATTTTCCCTTCAGTTTTGTCTTCAGCAAGTGAAATGCATGCTCAATCGGATTCAGGTCGGGTGATTGACTTGGCCATTGCATAACATTGCACTTCTTTCCCTTAAAAAACTCTTTGGTTGCTTTCGCAGTATGCTTTGGGTCATTGTCCATCTGCACTGTGAAGCGCCGTCCAATGAGTTCTGAAGCATTTGGCTGAATATGAGCAGATAATATTGCTCGAAACACTTCAGAATTCATCCTGCTGCTTTTGTCAGCAGTCACATCATAAAGAAATACAAGAGAACCAGTTCCATTGGCAGCCATACATGTCTACGCCATGACACTACCACCACCATGCTTCACTGATGAGGTGGTATGCTTTGGATCATGAGCAGTTCCTTTCCTTCTCCATACTCTTCTCTTCCCATCACTCTGGTATAAGTTGATCTTGGTCTCATCTGTCCATAGGATGTTGTTCCAGAACTGTGAAGGCTTTTTTAGATGTTGTTTGGCAAACTCTAATCTTGTCTTCCTGTTTCTGAGGCTCACCAATGGTTTACATCTTGTGGTGAACCCCCTGTATTCACTCTGGTGAAGTCTTCTCTTGATTGTTGACTTTGACACACATACACCTACCTCCTGAGGAGTGTTCTTGATCTGGTCAACTGATCAGGGAAAGAATTCTTCGGTCATCCACCACAGTTGTTTTCCGTGGTCTTCCGGGTCTTTTGGTGTTGCTGAGCTCACCGGTACGTTCTTTCTTTTTAAGGATGTTCCAATCAGTTGATTTGGCCACATCTAATGTTTTTGCTATCGCTCTGATGGGTTTGTTTTGTTTTTTTCAGCCTAATGATGGCTTGCTTCACTGATAGTGACAGCACACGTGAAATGAACTCTGGACCTTTTATCTGCACCTTGTAAATGGGATAATGAGGGAATAACACATACGTGGCCATGGAACAGCTGAGCAGCCAATTGTCCCATTACTTTTGGTCCCTTAAAAAGTGGGAGGCACATATACAAACTGTTGTAATTACTACACCGTTCACCTGATTTGGATGTAAATACCCTCAAATTAAAGCTGAAAGTCTGCAGTTAAAGCACATCTTGTTTGTTTTATTTCAAATCCATTGTGGTGGTGTATAGAGCCAAAAAGATTAGAATTTTGTCGATGTCCCAATATTTATGGACCTGACTGTATATGAATCTGTCACAAGCACAGGCATTTTATATGTGGAGGTGCAACAGTATTTTAAAGAATGTGTATGACACTCTTTATGAATTCCAGGGATAATATTTTTTGGAGAGGTAATGTTGCTTTAGGGGTCTAAAAATGAACTAGCTGACCATTTCTGAAGGATATTTGTTTTTTGGAAAAATGGAGAAAACAGTACATATGAAGATAGAGATACAGCAGCCACTTAGTGCTAGTGAAACATGAAGGACAATTCTCTCAGTTGCATGTGGAAAAGGTAATAGGTTTGCGTAGCCAGGTCCACTTTAGGAAGCGTGAGTGGAATGTATTGCTGTCATGTCACAAAGGGTTAGTATGTTAACATGCCACTGGAATGCAGAGATTCTCCCTCCTCCAGTCATAGCTCTTTCCTGAGGTTAGGGTCAGTGTGTGATTTTTGGCAGGCCCCAACAGGGAAGCACAATGCGAATGTGATTAAGCCAGCTTTTTCAGGCAACTTCCATTCAGGAAGTACCATTCCATTCGGAATAAAGAATAGTGGAAAGAGAAAAATCCTTGCAGGCTACTGTTGAGCGAACACCCGTCTTTTTACCATCCTGCCAATAGAGGTAAGGAAAAGGAGGGGGTCTACCCAGAGACAAGAGAATGGAAAATTCCTTGTGATAGGACAAGTGAATTCAGTCAGGACCCATAGGATTAGACCCCATAATGCTTCAGAGACTGTCTGCCTATTTAGGAATTCCTTGACCGTTTCCCAGCAAGTACGTCACTATTAAATACTTGACATATTTTTAACGATCCAAGCAAATATGTTTCTGTTTTTAGGCTAAAAATGACATATTGAGGGGGTGGGGATGAATATTGAAATTAAGTAGAGCTGTAGCATCTAGCTTTGCGCATAGAGTACTTTGAGATTTATGTTAGACAGCAAATATAAATAGAGTGCTTATTGAAGGTTTGTAATAAGTATGACAGGGCCCCATACTGAAACCATTGTAGGGCCATTGGTGACCCTATCATAAAGGAAAATTTCTTGGTGAGATCCATGCCCTTCTAGAGCAATAACCAACATAGCAAGGTTGTAAATGATTTCATAACAATCAGACTGAGCTACCTTATGCTAATGATTTACAAAATGCTTGTACTACCTAATTAGATCATTGTGCAGCCATACCATCCCAGGTCCCTGTGCTGCGTAACACAATTCAGCTTCTGCATGCAGCTGGTGGTGCTGGGGGGTGATCACCTATACCTCACACACCATAACAACCTGATCTGCAAAAGGCAATGATACATGGTGAAAACAACCCTGAACACAAGCGTTAAAATCCATTATCTCCATTATCCAGATTCTCAGTGTTGTTGTTGTGCTAAGGTAGATGTATATCTATGAAGAGAGGTTGGTATAATACACAGGAAAATCAGTCTTTTTTATATAAATGTAGCGCCCCCTGGTAAGTGGGAGCTAGTGTGATTAGATTTTTGGTAGTTGAGGAAAATTTAGTCAGGCCTGACTGATGTGCAGGCCTGATTGTTTTTGTTTCTGGGCTGGGAGTGGCTTAGGGAGGATTGAGTGATTCATAGATGAGATCACCAGGACTTCCCACTTCTTTCTAGAAACTGGAGGAAGATTTCTGCACAGAGAGCTAGGAAGGTGAAGCCATCTGGAGTATTTGAAGGAGCCCTGATCAATCCCCAATCTGGATTGGCAGGGGGCAGGCCTCCTTAAATATTCAAGGGTCAGCCCAATCTGGGAGGAGTTTGGATGGAAGAGCTGGAGCTGAGATGCAGCTGAGGTTGTTGAGTGTCCACCCAGGAAGGGAGCCCACAGTCTGGGGGGTGATCTTGAGCCTGCCAGGAAAAGAGGAGTTCCTGGAGCAGCACAAGGGAGCAGGAGAGCAACAGATAGCGCTACTGGAGAGGCTCAGTCAGGAGTCCACCAGGTGGATGGTGAGTGGCACACACCCTGGGAAGCTGTAGAGGCATGCCGGAGTGGATTGGGGTGATAGACAGTCTGGGAAGGAAGGGACTGGGGGGTCATGGTGGCAGTGAAGAATGCCAACACAGCTGGAGCGGCTGACAGGGGCTGGAGTAAGAGAATGGGCTGGGAGTAGTAGTCCATCAGGCCGGCTAGCACATCAGGGCACCTACACACTAGGGGACCAACTGTCCCTACCAGTAACGGGTGGTTCTGAGGCTCTGGGCGCAGCATGGCAGGCTTCACCGTGTGCTAGTCAGGCCAGTAAGAATGGAGAAGGACTAGTAAATTTCCTTTTGGGTCTGGAATAAGTAATGTGCAGGAGAGAGGAACCAGAGTATAGAGAAGCAAGTAATGTGCTGGAAGAAGAAGTGTAACTGGAGCAAGTAGTGTGCTGGAGGCAGAGGCGTAACTAGAACCTTCAGGGCCCCGGTGCAAGAAATTATGAAGGGCCCCCTGACCCCTGGCCAGGGCCCTTCCCTCTTCCCATTGATGCTGGGGCCCTTTACTCCTATTGTGGGTCCCTTTTATTACGGTACTGCAGTGGGGCCCTTTCACAAGTTCTGCAGCAGGCCCCAGGGGGACCAGGGAAGCACACAGGGGCCCTGGGAACAGCAGAAGACAAGTAAACTGGATAGAGGAAAATGGAGGAGATTGGGTCCTCTAAATGCCGCCCCCGCCATCCCTCCTATTCAGGTGTACAAGGGAGGCACATGGGCCCCCTGGACCATGGGGCCCGGTTGCAATTGCAACCCCTGCAACCCCTATCGTTACGCCCCTGGCTGGAGGACAAGAGAAGATGTATATACGGAGCTGTATATAGTGGTCCTGTGCAAGTTCGCAACCTATTTCATGGGCATCCCATAGCACCCCTAATCCCCATCGAAGTTCAATCCCCTAATAAAACAAACAAAACCAAAGTACCAGCCTGTTCTGTGACTCTGGGTGCGGTATGGATGGGACTGAGGGCAATGTGAGCAGATTAACCATAACACTCAGCCACCCCTAAGGGGGTCTTTGGCTACATAGATTTCCTTTCCCAGTTGGGGTGAGTGGCACATGGAGGATTTCCATTTATTTGTTTGCTGCTAGACGTGCATTCTTGGACTATGCACTGCGTGGTAAAGAAGTGGTCATGGTCCTATCTTGAACTGCATTGTGTAATATGGATTATTCCGTACACGGATTATATTATTATGTATATATTAGGGCAGATGTTCTCCATGCTCTGTCTTGCAGTGCTGACTCTTAAATTCTCCACTATGTAGGTAAACATGGACAATGATGTTCTTCCATCCCAATTTAATGCTGCAGATAAGTGGCCAGGGATGATCCATGAGCCACTTGATCAAGGCAACTGTGCTGGTTCCTGGGCGTTCTCCACTGCAGGTATCCATTTTTCTGAAACATTTTCTCTGTAAAGAAAGGAGTCTATTTATCAATGTTTTTAGTCAAGATTTCACACCACTTTCATCCAAGATTGACTAAATTTTCACCTAAGAGCCATTGTGAAAAATAATGCATTAATATTAGAAATTCGATACCTTTAGTACATTTCACACATTAAATACTGAAAAAGTATTGACAATTTGACCTGAAATGTACAGTTTTTGATGCACAGAGAAAATGGTATACCCATAACCGAGGTAAACCGGGACTGAACATTTGAGTCACGGTTCTAAACGTACAGCTGAAGGCAATTTTTATTTCAATTTTTGATGAGTAAGGAAGGATTATAACCCCGGTCAGCTTTTATTTTGCCATATGTGTCCTATTTGGGAGATTTCACACAGGAAGTGAGAGGAAATCCCTCCAACGTGAGGAAAATCCCTGGTAGTGACCACTCAACATTTTGGATTTTCTTTTACTTTCTGTGATAATGGTCACCAAGACATATATAGAGGGTGAATCTTCCTAATAGGGGACACCGACAGGTGTTCTATTCCCTTCCAACTTTATCTAAGTGTCAACTTACACTGGAATGCGTTGTGGGAAATCTGCGTTCCATGTGCGCTTTCCACACCTCATTCAAAACATGCTGTCCCGATGTCTGCGATCTGCAGCGATTGTCAGTGTAAAGTTAGCAACATCCCAAACACAGTGCATTTTTAAAATTGGTGCATACACTACTTTTGGTGTAATGCAGGCCAATTTCAGCCCATTTAAATGAACGGGCTGAAAACGCACTGCAATCAAATTGCACAGGAACGCAAACGCGTTTCTGTGCAGTTCCTCATGTGAACCAGTCCTAAGACACACACTAAAAAAGTTACCTTCAGTTATACGTTAACCCTTGCAGCAAATGGTCTAGCTATATCATGACTACACATTGCTGATAAGGCTTAGACATTTTTAATTAGATCTGTTACTATTTAGGAAGAATTTTACTATATAAGGGAGAGCAGGATATTTTTCAAAAATCAATAGCCATTAAATTTGCTCACTGTAACCAATTATGATGTAAACTTTTATTGCACTGGAAGCTGATAAATAGACTAAAAATGAACCTAATATTTTTTTATCTTGATAGCATCTCATTTGCTGACCGCATAATATACCATACATTAAGAGAAAAAAATATTTTCTTTTTTTTTATAGGTGCTGACATTTTTTTTTTTTGTTTAAGCCTAGATAGCTAGGATGTGCTGAAGAGAAGAAACTTTAGACAGGCATGATTTTTGAACCTCTTGCTCATGTGCTTGAATATTAGAGCATATAGTTGTTATATCGAGTTAGGATATTGCAGTATTTTCAAGCACAATGCATACATAAGCGTTCACAGTATAGAGTTTTCAAAGAAAGCTTGTTTTTTTTATTTTTTTATATTTTTTTATTAAACTGCACTGACATGTTATGCAGACAGTTTAGATACAATTAGTGCTTAGCAGAGTATTTTTTTTAAATTATGTTGGCCTGATTTACAGTACCGATTATTTCTATGCCTGCTCTACTCTTTGAGAAATCTTATACAACGTTGAACAGTCTATGCAAATGTGGCAAAAATTTGGTGTAAAATTAGATCAAATGTTGCACACTCTTGACTTTCATAGTTTAATGTTTTGCATAGTTCAAGGCTAAATATTAACTATGTAGTTCTTAGAGTAAAAGGAGGAAGGGAAATTGTGACATCTTCAGGCAATCTTGAGATAGTACAAGCATATCAATTAAAATCCAAGGCTATTCCAAGAACGTACTGTATGCATGCTTTCGGTATTGTGTATGTTGATCACAATTTTTAGTTGTCAATAATACAATATTAAGTGGTATTTTAAAAGTGGTTTGGCATAGAAAGCTAATTAGAACTAATTATTCATGCCTTTCTTTCATAAGCTGTTGCCTCTGATAGACTATCTATTCAGTCGATGGGGCACATGACGCCTGCTCTGTCTCCTCAAAATCTCATTTCTTGCGACACGAAAAACCAACATGGATGCAGAGGGGGCCGGTTGGATGGAGCATGGTGGTATCTCAGAAAAACAGGGTATGTGAATTGCATTTGTGAATAGCAATATCTTTCAAGGTTTGTTCTAAATGAGACATAATAAACTTGATTATTTAGTTTTTCAAAAAGATTTGATTAAATAAACATTTTATATAGTAGTCTAGCTATAGAAACTATATGTGGATGAAAAGAGTCTGGTTATCAGAAGTAGTTAACAGTAAATAGATTTAAAAAAATATTACTTCAGCTTTAAAACCTTTTATAGGCGTGTGTTCAGGGTGTGCCTGGGCACACCCTAATCACCCCTTGTGGTGCCACTTACCCCAGCTTCTGGCACCCAATCTCTCCCCTGCAGTGCTGCCAGCTTCCCTCTTCTCCTCTCCCACTGGCTGCTGCGGGGGATGTTTCAGGATGGATTTGTTGGGGGTGAGGGGGTATGGTTGAAAGAAGATAGGCCATCATCCCTATTAGAAATATACCCCAATGGAAATGGGATTATATCAGCCCAAAGTATAAACAAAGTAGAACCATTTAGGTAAAACACGAAGTACACATTTTATTATTGAACAATAGAAAGACTAGCATACATATAGGACAGACTGATGTATAGATTAAAAAGAACCATAGGTACATAGCAAATATGCATAGGATGGCATAGTAATGATTGCTTTTACATATGAGCCAAAATCTACTGCATGAAGCAGCACCCCAACGCATTTCGAAATAGAGATTCCTTCTTCAGGTGGTTGGTAGAAACAATCAGGATATTTGTTATGTCCTAGTTATAATTATAATAAATATTATTGTAAAAAATACTTTTAAAAAATTGTAAAATAAATAAATAAATAAATAATAAAAATAAAAAACCTACTGACACCGTCTACTGCCATACTGGCACCAATCTCAGCTCTACTGGCACAGTCCGCTGCTCTGCTGATATACACGCATGTGTGCTTATGCACTGGGGTGCATACCTTAATGCAATAGGCTGCACACACCAATGAAAGCTTTAATACGGGGATCCAATCATACATGTGCTGACAAGAAGCATGCCAATAGGAATAGAAAATGGAGTGGCAGAGAGATGAGCTCATTACTTTGCTGCTTCTCCTGTCCAGTCACTTTCAGTGGGTTTAATCATGCTGCATATCAGACTGAGGACATTTGAAGGCAGACATCGCACTACAGGGGAAATCTCTGGATTGAATGTGAATATTGCAGCAAAGGCTGGTTTTGCTATTTTATCTTTTAATGGCCAGTTCTATATTTTTATTTTTGGCTGGAGTTCTTATTTAAATGTATTGCATGCCATTCTTTGCATTGACCTGACTTTCGCCACTCCGGCATCTGCACGGATGAAAATGTTCCTTGTATTTTAATCCGATGTTATGCAGAAATAATTCTTAATCTTTTGAACCGCACTTCTGTTATTATTTGTTCTTAGTCTCATTAACATTGTACAGGTATTTTGAGTACGGTATTCTATCTGCTGCTCTGAAATAAATGATATTTCTCCTCCTTTAGGATTGTAACAGAGGATTGCTACCCATTTTCAGTTCAAAATACAAATGGATCACCTTCCCCATGTATGATGCACAGCCGCTCCACGGTAAGAGGGAAGAGACAGGCCACTGCTCACTGCCCGAACCCATATGCATCATCAAATGAGATCTACCAGTCTACACCAGTCTACCGCCTGGCATCCAATGTAAGTCTTTCTGCAGAACTGCTCAGTTTCTGGAAGCATCAGAAGACCAGATACAATAAAACCTTAAAGGGTTTGTAACCCTTGTAAAAACTGTCACTGCCAGCCCCTCTTTTATGCAGCCATAACATACAGTGTAAATATTTGTGAAAACCTAAGTCTCCAAATACTGTTTTTCAGCGATTTTCAGGAGGTCACATGACTCCCGGCCGCTCTCCTACTCCTATGTATGGGCTAGAGCGGGAGAGGCCGAGCTCTCTCTCTGTCAGTCGGGGAGGTCACGTGACCACTCTGCTGGCTGCAGCCCTTAGATGGGGGAGGAGGTGCAGCCGGGAGTCACGTGACAAGCCTGAAGAGCTCTGAAAAACAGTATTTAGAGGCTTTGTTTTTTCTTAATATTTGCAGTGTATGTTACTGCTACATAAAAGAGGGGCTGGCAGTGACAGTTCTGTAATATTTACTGTATTACTAATAGCGGTGGGGGGGGGGGGGCAGAGACGACTCACAGATACAGGAGCTGACAGGCAGGGAGGGGAGAGGGGAGGAGTACAGAGGAGGGCAGGAGAGCTGCGGATGAGGGAGGCTTGTAAACTGATCATGGTGTCAGGTCTCAGCAGCCATGATAAACATCAGGATCAGCCAGGTATTTCAGGTGATACAAGGGGCCAAATGGCAAACTCTTTAAAGCTGAATTCCAGGTATGCTTGTTTTTATTTTTATTTTATTTTTTTTGCAGAGTTACAGGTGTTGAGCATATTTTATCCCTTGCTGATCCCTGTGAGTAGCTCTCACTAACAGCGATCCTCACTGTCTTCATGTCCCTTGCCAAGCAACCACCCTGCATAGCTACCACGGGGGCTTCTTTGCTTGGCATGGGCACCATTCAGAGAATGCTTTGCATTTTCCTAATGAATGCAAGGCATTCTCTGTTTGGATGAGGCGGAGAGGTGGAACAGCACGCTATGATTGCTATGCAGATGCTTGGTTCGGGATCCGGAAAACAGCAAGGATTACTGTAGAAGCTGGGGCTGCTACAGTGATTCTCCACTTCCACAGAGGTCAGGTATGGAACATGCATACTTACATTGGTCCAAAGTGGAAACTGAGATGTAACTATGCAAAATAAACAATATCTGGAATTCACTTTAAAAATGGCTCCTGATTATTGGAACATTATTTTCACTGGGCACCAGGATCACCATTTCCTGGACACAGCTACAGTAGATTCCTGGTCACATTTCTAGATCGCTTCTTTTTACCCTTGGCATCCTCCTAATGACCAACAAATGCAATAGGGCCTCATTTGTCAGTAGGGAGACATGGAAGGTGCTCTACCCACCCTACCCACCCCAGGGTAGAGATTAATGGCTATCTAAGGATGTGAGCAGATATTTTGGTAGAGTTCTTTTAGATATCTTCTCAAAACAGCCGGCCCTAGTGAATATGAAAGGTAAAGGAAATACTATATTACTTTCCAAATCAGAAAAAAACTACAGACTTTATAGTTTTAAAAAGCTGATAATGTATAAAAAACGAAATATTATAGGAGATGAGGAAAACCTACCAATAGAAATACACAAAGGCACCATAGCTGACCTCCTGAAAATGTTTTATGTTTGTGCGCTATGCTTCCCTCCCGCTTCTATAACTTGAGTCACTAACCTAGCATAAGTATGCAGATAAGGAATTCTTATCTACATGTCTCTCAGGTCAGTGACTCATAACAGCTCCTATATTTCTTTCGGGACAGATTTACCTTAATAAAGGGATATTTTATGATCGTTTTTTCTTTTTTTTGAAAAAAGCATGGTGTTTTAAGATCATGCATTCAAGCCCTTGACCTTGCTACTGCCCATTGAGGCCCATCCTTATTTGGGGTCTGTAGGAAAGTGCAGCAGATGGGAGGAAGCAGGCTATAAAGAATCTGTTTGATTTCCATAAATGATGACTTTTGCCACATTGATGTCCATTTTAATAGCTATATTATTATGCCTGCAGGAAAAAGAAATAATGAAAGAAATCTATGAGAATGGTCCAGTACAAGGTACGTAGTACAGAGGACCTGCTTTACTAAATGAACCAGGGGAGCATCTGAACATATTAATATTCTTTTACTTATTATTTGACTCAAGGTTTTCAATCCTTTCTTCTTGCTCAGCTCCTCCATAGTAAAATTGCTTTGTCGTAATATAAATGTACAAGTAAGCAAGTCTCTGTAGATAAAATTGATGAAGCCATGTTATACACACAGGTTGACGGCAATGCCTCTTATTGTCTTATTCTTAACCATCCATGCTGCCAGTGTAACTAATGTTCCAAATATCTCCTCTGTAGCTATAATGGAGGTGCATGAAGATTTCTTTGTGTACAAAAGTGGAATCTATAGACACACACCTGTAATGGCAGGAGAACCAGAGCTGTACCGCCGTCATGGGACGCATTCTGTAAAGATCACTGGGTGAGTAAAGAATTAGACTGGCTAAGCCTGGATGTTTATTACATATATGGAAATATATAGGTGGTTATTAGCATACTGTCATAAACATACATATGCACAATAAAATACTCTTTGATTTTAATCTATTGCACATGCCATTGATGCTATAATTACATTTGAGTCTCCACAGAAACTGACCAAATCTGCAGTGTACCAGTTGTAAAAGAATATGAGCTCTTGTGATTAACTGTTAGGTTAAGGTGTCTGTTATGTCTAATATTCTTTAGCAAAGAACATACATTCCTTATTAATAATTATCCTACCAAAATGAGTGTGTGCTCTAAATTGCCTCCAGCATTGTTCCTCTTTCTTCTTGCTGGAGCCCAGAGCCCCTGAACAGCAGTAAATATTTAGACTGTCAGCAGATTGGCCTCTACAAACTTGGCAAAGCGCCTAAAAAATAGAGAGCAACAGACCATGTGCAGAGCAGGGTGAGACAGTGTTTTACTGGATTTTAAACAGTACAGGCGGTCCCCTAGTTACAAACATATAACTTATGAACGACTCCTACTTACAAACAGAGGGAGACAACAGGAAGTGAGAGGAAATCTCCCCCTAGGAAGGGAAATTCACTCCTGTAAGTGTTATTATGGGAAAAAGTGTCTCCACTGATTCTTTATCACCAAGGTTTGTTTCCACAACAACCCAAAATGTTCAAAATCCAATTATCATTGGGACAGGAAGTGAGGTGAAATCTTCTGAACAGAAACATAGACAGCAAAACAAAAATTACAGGGGTGTTACCCCTTCCCTATGCTATCCAAAAAGCTTAAAATAGTTTTATTGGCTGAAGCTACACTTAAAAAATGTACCTGTTCCAACTTTCAAACAAATTCAACTTAAGAACAAACCTACAGACCCTATCTTGTTCATAACTCGGGGACCGCCTGTATAGGCACTTATATTTAATGTTTTACACTGCTATACCTGCAAAAGGGGCTGGCCTGAAGTGATCTAGCAGGACTTCATTTTCTGACTAAAGTTCCACTTTAAGTATCACTTTAAGGCTGGGTTCACACTATCCGACAAAAAAATGGTCCGACTTTGATCCTAATTTGCTGTGCGATTTACGTTCCTACATAGGGTCAAAGTTGGACCGTTTGTCTGTGAACAGGGATCCGACTTTGATCCCGACAATGCCAGGCACTTTGTGCTCTGGGGATCACGAAGGGGAACTCCACGCCAAATTTAAAAAAAACTGGCATGGGGTCCCTCTCCAGGAGCATGCCAGGCCCTTTGGTCTGGTATGGATTTTAAGGGGAACCCCCACGTCAAAAAAACGGCGTGGGGTCCCCCACAATCCATACCAGACCCTTATCCGAGCCCGCAGCCCGGCCAGGTTTGTCGGGAAGAGGCCCTTGTCCTCATCAACATGGGGACAAGGTGCTTTGGGGTGGGGGGCGCAGAGCCCCCACTGCCCCAAAGCACCCATACTCCCCATGTTGAGGGCACGCGGCCTGGTATGGTCCGGGGGGGGGTGCTCGCTCGTCCCCACCCCCTTTCCTGGCCTTCCGGGCTGCGTGCTCGGATAAGGGTCCGGTATGGATTTTGGGGGGGACCCCACGCTGTTTTTTCGGCATGGGGGTTCCCCTTAAAATCCGTACTAGACCAAAGGGCCTGGTATGCTCCTGGAGGGGGACCCCATGCCAGTTTTTTTTTTTTTAAATATGGTGTGGAGTTCCCCTTCAAGATCCCCAGAGCACAAGTCGCATGCCAAAGTCGGATCAGTGAAGACACGGATATGACCTTGATCCGACTTCAATGCCTTTCAATGGGCTGAAGTAGGATCAAAGTCGGACAAAAGTAGTACAGGAACCTTTTTCAAAGTCGCTCCGACTTTGAAAAACACATGTCGGAGCAGTCAAGACGGCTCTCATAGGGAATCATTGTTTTTGTGACGTAATGCAACTTGTGCTCTTCATGTCAGGACAAAAATCGGACTAGTGTGAACCCAGCCTCAGGCCAATCTGTCATATGTGAGTCAAGATTGTCCTGTTGTAGAACACTGATACTAATAAGAAGTCCCTTCAACTTTTTAAATTCATGCCAACTAAAACGGCATTGGATAGTCATCTGTTTTTTAACACTCTTGCAGAGTTCAACTTCACAAACATTGCATGAAATCAGACCCCTCAGCACTGTGCTGTACTAGGATACTGCAATGAATTATTCAAAATGGCAGCGCCTGAATTAATTTATTGTAACACATATTACAGATATTGTAATAGCTGCTCAATTGGCAAGTGTAAAGGCTACATGCTCAGATTTTCTTCTATAGGTGGTAGAATATCTTTAAACCTACAAATGAACAATACCTTTAGGACACTTCTAAGAGCATATGAAGACCTTATTAGAAGGGGCTTCATTAGGTCCAGTTTGCATTTGATGACCTATGACTTAGTGTGAATTTTCAGATGTGATGTAATGCCCCATAGTGTGGTAATCTTTTAACTGAAACCAATAAACCAAACCAATTGTACACAATAAAGTAAAATGTTGAATAGAATGCTTTAAATGTATTAAAATCTGAAGGAAGCAATCTTAAAGTGGATCTTAAGGCCATATCATCTTGACTATACCAGATGGATTGCGTCTTTTTCCTTTAGTCGGGCAGTGGTTAAATGACTGATACCTCTCTGTTCTCCTGGGGGGTTTTTTTGTGGCGGATGTGGGTGAGGAGTATGTCTGCATGTCATCTCTGTCAGGAACCATGAATCAGACCAAGACAGAAGTGCAGTAAAATCACACTTTTTAATAAAAAGGTAACATGATATAAACAGAGTAAACATGGTCAAAACATAGCCAGGGTTCGGTAACCAGAGCAGATAGTCAGAACAAGCCAGTGAAAGAGGAGTCCAGAGATCAGCGAGGTCAAACAAACGGCATGCAGGGTCAGGAGCCAGGAGGGGAGTCAGCCGAGCAAGGTCTTGAATCCAGGAACCAGAAGGGAACGTCAAACAGGCAAAGTCTTTCACAGGAAAAGACAGCAGAGCTTTCTCCAGAGATGTTGACCAAGATGAAGGCATCTGCGATCTGATACAGGCAGTTTATATAGCAGCAGAGCTGGCTTAACAAGGCAGGATATGGTCATCAGGTGAGACAGAGTGAAAGCTAAGACTGGCTATTAACCCTCAGCTGAGCAGCTTGCTCTGAGAAGGGGGAGCTGAGTCCAGCCCTGACAATCTCTTATGACTTCAGGTTCCCCCATCTCTATCTGCTCCCCACAAACTGTAGACAGGATCATATGGATCCTACTGTCAATCTAGAGTGAGGAGTTGGGCTGGTCATGGTACAGCTTTAGTGGGAGTGTCCAGCGACAATGGTAAGACATTGGAGCTAGAAGTTGTGTGCCCAGTTCCTTTCTTGTAGAACAGGTGAATGATAGACAGCAGGAAAACGACCCACACCACCATTATAAGGAAGAATCAATAGGTATGCAACTGTGAGATGAAAGGGAGCAGAAATTTGCCTTGCACATAGAACAAAATATCCAACTATTGCACTGGCAATGTTTGTTTTTGCATTATATTTTAAGTGCAAATACTTTACAAAGATCATATAGGCTTTAGATATGAAACTAAGGTTTTAGATAAGAAAACTGGCACTTCTGCAGACGGGATGTACATCATGTGCTGTTTTTCTAATATATGGAAATGGCTTTGGCCCTTGGAAGTGATTGAGGAAATAGACCAGTCATTCCAAACTACTTTCTGCTACCACCTATCAATCTACTACAAACTACCACCACATTACTTTCTCTGTTAGTCTGTAATGGACACTTATACAGATTACATAAATAATATGTATAAACCATTGACTTGGTGCAGTAAAAACATATCGGGTGTGTATAAAAACCTGCTTAGGCCCAAAATATGTCAACATTTTTGCATAACCACTTTACTTCTCATACCATGTATACTCAGTTTACATTTCTGCTATGAGCCTGTACATAATTTTAAAAGCAGAAACAAAGCTTACTTTTCCTGAGTTTGTCTTGCAACTTTTTATTTATGCAAACTATAGACAAAGTATTAAAAAAAACACTTTCTTCCTACAGCCCCTATTCCAAAAAAGTTGAGACACTGTGTAAAATCTACATCAAAACAGAATGCAATTATTAACAAATCGTATAAACTGTTATTTTATTCATAATATAAAATAGAAAAGATATCAAATATATAATATTAAGAAAAAAAATAAGATAATTTTGAAATGGATGGCAGCAACATGTCTCAAAAAAGTTGGGACAGGGCCATGATGTTGTCCAGTGTTTCACTGTGCAGGTGCTGATCAATCAGAATTGCTCTGGTATATCCCAGAAGCACTGCACAGAGAAGAGGGAAAAGAGTGAGGATTTCAAATCTCCAAACTGCAGGACTGCTGCGTGGGCACTTCAGCGTCTCTGAAGGTAAGTGGGTAACTGGTTGGGTTGGGGAGGGTGTACGTTGTTGGTTCACCTTTTTGTTTTTTAATTTGTCAGGTTGCTTTAAAGGAGTTGTAAACCCTCAAGGTTTTTCACCTTAAAGTGGTTGTATCCCCTAAAATTACATTTTTAACTACAGGTAAGCCTATAATAAGGCTTACCTGTAGGTAAAATTAATATCTCCTAAACCTGTACAGTTTAAGAGAGATTCTCACTGCAAGCGCCGCTGATGTCACATTGCTGGACCCTGCTGGAAAGCCCGCCATAAAGACGGGCTCCCGCACATGGGCAGGAGTGATGTCTCGCGGCTCCGGCCACTCACAGCGCCGGAGCCGTGTACCCAGAAGGATCCATGGAGGAAACATGGCAGCTCCTTCCCCGGGACCGGGCGGACCTGCGGGAGCTTTGTTCCGAGGTAAGTATTTTTATAATTAGCTAGTATGTGGTGCATACTAGCTCATTATGTCTTTGCCTTGCAGGTATTTTTTTTTTCCTCTAAGGGGATACAACCGCTTTAATGTATTCTATGCATTAAGGTGAAAAACATTCTGCTCTGCAGCTGCCTCCAGAGCCACCCTTTTTTTACCTGAACCCGATCGTTCCAGTGATGAGCATGTGCTTAGTAGCTCCAGCCGCTGTCTCGAGTCCTCATTGGATAGACTGACAGCAGCAGGAGCCATTGGCTCCCGCTGCTGTCAATCGGGGGCGGGACTGAATCCTGCTGTCTGTGGCAATGGACGCAGCAGCAGGACTTGGGAGGGTGTCCCCCTGGAAAGTGTCCCTCCGTGGGGGCACCTGATGAAGAGGAGGGGCCAGGAGCGCTGCCGTGACACCCCAGAAAAGAAGGATTGTGCTGCTCTGTGCAAAACCCTTGCACACAGCAGGTAAGTATGACAGGTTTGTTATTTTACAAAAAAAAAAAACACAGACCTTTACAATCATTTTACCTAACATCATATGCAGATCAAAACTCATCCTCTTGAAGCTCAAGCTAAATGAAACGGAGTACATATAAAAATAACAATGTTACTTTGTATCACTCTATCTCAATGAACAGTATTTATAAACGCTGTGTCAGACAGACATTTTTTTGACAGCAACAGCTTCTACAACTGCTGTATTTACACAGCAATTCCCAACTAACATTTTGAGTGGGGAATTGTCTGCAAATATAAGAGGGGTAGTAGCTGGGGGGTAGAAGAACAGGGCTTACTACATATGCCCTGTGTACTTTGGTGAAACTATTGTGGGCATGTGTAACATTAAATTGTGCATTTATGCGTTATAGATAAAATGTACTTCAGGAAAAAAACATGCATTAGGGAAAAAATATACACAGAGGGCAGAAACCGCCAAGCTCCCAACATACACATATAAATATCTCCCATTGCTGATTTTATTAGTTTTTATGAGAAATATGTGCTTATTAGCTGCCCAGTTCTTATACTGATGCACTCACATACACAAATATGTCCCAATCTTGTCATTTGACATGTATTACTGTACTAGGCAAGAAAAGTTCACAGAAGGATACAAGCATAGTGCTACTGTCCCTGAAATCTGCGGAAGGGAGAGGCAGGAAGCATCAGAGTAATCTCCCAGGGGGCCAAAAAGGACATGTGGAGCCTTGAACTGAACATTATGTCTACCCCAAGGAGACTATATAACATCCTGCACTGCCCTTTCTATGTTGTGCCAAGCTAATGTCAAGGGTGTGATGTCTGACCAGGAATAGTAGGCACTAAAATAGGACAGGTATTATTATTATTATTATACAGGATTTATATAGCGCCAACAGTTTGCGCAGCGCTTTACAATATAAAGGGACAATACACCAACAGTACAATTCAAAACAAGAGGGTTAGAGGAGCCCTGCTCCTGTGAGCTTACAATCTAAGAGGGAGGAGCTGGTGAAACCAAGGGTAATAGAAATACAGAATAATATCATGAATGTGACAATGCATGCACTAAACAAGGTAAAACTGTAAAAACACTTGTGGTTTTGTTATACTACAAGAATTAATAGGGAAGGTACAGGAGCTACATTACTATATATTGCCCAAAAAGATCTTGCTCATTTCTAGCTTCATTCTCAGCAAATTCCACACTTGCTGATTGCTTAGGAATGTTCTCTAATGTTACCTCTGTCCCAGATATTGAACTGACCTCAAGCTGTGCCAGTCACTATAGTAACACAGCACCGTCCAAGCATTTGCATAGAGAGGGCCATATTACATTTATAATTAACCATAAAATATTCAATGAGCGTGCCACCAAACAGAAATTTTAAGCTTTTTAATGAAAATAGAGGCCTGTCACCAGGTGAGTAGTCCCGCTCATACACAACTCATTTATGGCTAAAACAGGCCACCAGTAAGCAGGTGCATACTACACCTACCCTTGTACATAATGCATATACATACATAGTTATAAGCATAAAATACATATAAACGGTGCAGCAGTACAAGAAGAAGTTTGGGCATATTTGTTAAACCTGAACTCAAGGCAAAGATGAAATTCATATAGGGTTGAGGTTTTACCTGCCAAAGGATTTGTATTTCTGTCAATCCATTCCTGAGCTTTATACAGCTCTGCCACACAGCACTGCCCTGTCTGGCAGAGAAGAAAATCAGATTTTTCACTGCTGTAATTCAGTAACATGTAAAGGTTATGTTTCTCTCCCAATCTTTGACTAGGCAGTGAAAGAAGAAACAGCAGACTGATATGTTTTTTCCTCTGTCACTCTGCTCCTCCTACCAGCATGCCCCTTCCTAACACATGAGCTTGCAGCTCAACTGATTGACTCCCTGTGCTCCTTTTCCCCTCCCAGTCTGAGCTCTTCTGTACAGTGGATTGCAAAAGGCAATACCAAGTCAAATTCAAGTACTTCCACAACGTCCCTTAAAAATTATATAAAGCTGAACTCCAGCAATTCAGCTACTTTGTAAAAACTGCAAGCATACCATGAGTCAAGTCCAACAAGGTGCCTGACACCTCATAGACTTATCTCTGTTATTTATATCTGACAGGTATATTGTGCTACAGGAAGATAACTTCCGGAGCTCCCATGCTCGCTGTGGTCTCGGCTCCATCAAGAGCAGAGTCGCTGGAGGTGTTATGCCCACCCCTCCTTCTGCCCATTCACAGAAGCCTTTGCTTTAAGTGAACTAATTCACAAAATACAAAGGCTTCTTTGAATGGACAGCAGAGGGGAGAAGTGGGTATAACTGCTCTGTGTCCTTCCCTTCTTTCACAGTCGGAGTATATCCTCTGAGAGTGCAATAAACCTGTTGCATATAAGTAAAAGATATACATCTCAGAGGTTTAACTGATGGTGTGCCTGCACTTTTTGCAAAGTTGCTGAATTCCTGCAATTCAGCTTTAATGATATTTTAAGGTGGTTGTAAGCTTTTGCGTACACCCAGCGAAGGTGATACACAGAGATGAACCAAATCCTCCTACATAAGTTGTAACTTTCTATCTGCCGTCTTCTCTTCTCTACATCTGTTCAAAGTGCTGAATTAGAAAGCGACCCACATGCGTTTTCGAATGTTGGTGGAATTTTATAGTAATTTCGACTTAACGTCCTTAAGTCGTTGAAACGTTTTTCACGTCCGTGTGGTAGTCAATTTGGAGACTCTACATATAGAAAATGAATATACGTTGTCCAAATAACGTGAGAGTCTCCTATATGAGGCTGACACTTTCTTCCCTTCCTGTGTCTCGTCAATATGGGTGAAGAGGGGAGACGACAGGTAAGTTTCTTCGGAAACATAAAACACTTAATCAAGTGAATTTCGTTTCCGAAGACACTTACCCGT
>BLSH010024769.1:1215022-1225167 GCA_018402905.1 Glandirana rugosa | reverse complement strand
ATACGCTGAGACAGAATATGCAGATCAGGAAGTCCACACTGAAGTCAGAGCTGCTAATCTGCATATATGTTCCAGCTCTGTTACTAAGAAAGTATTGACACTATTGGATCAGCATGACCATCAAGAAAATGGCATTTTATTTTTTAAAGAGAAGTCAGTAATAGTAACCTCTTTACTTGGAAGTGACTGTTTTCTTTGAATGCAAATAGTTTACAAAATAATTTGAGTCATAAATAATGATTATGGTGGCCACCTACTAAGCCAGGGGTAGGCAACCTGCGGCCCTCCAGCTGTTGTGGAACTACATTTCCCATGAGGCATTGCAAGGTTGGCAGTTACAATTACTCCCAGAGGCATGATGGGACTTGTAGTTCTGCAACAGCTGGAGGGCCGCAGGTTACCTACCCCTATACTAAGCTATATTATGAGTAGCTCTAAAATATTCAATAGAAAAAAATATTTATTTTTAATGTGGATTTCCCAAGCAATAGTTACTGTCAGATTATAATTTTTCATTTTTACAGTTCTTGTTTGTATAGATCGTAAAAAAAAAAGGAACTATACTTTGACAGCTTATATATGCACTACATTGTCAAAAGTATTGGGACACCTGCCCTTACACACACATAAACTGTACTGGCATCCCAGTCTTAGTCCATAGGGTTCCATATTGAGTTGGCCCAACCTTTGCAGCTATAACAGCTTCAACTCTTCGGGGAAGGTTGTCCACAAGGTTTAGGAGTGTGTCTATGGGAATGTTTGACCATTCTTCCAGAAGCACATTAGTGAGGTCAGGAACTGATGTTGGAAGAGAAGGACTGGCTCACAGTCTCCGCTCTAATTTATGCCAAAGGTGTTCTATCGGGTTGAGGTCAGTCAAGTTCCTCCACCCCAAATTTGCTCACCCATGTCTTTATGGATGTTGTTTGTGCACTGGTGTGCAGTCATGTTGGAACAGGAAGGGGCCTTTACCAAACTGTTCCCACAAAGTTGGGAGCATGAAATTGTCAAAAATGTCTTGGTATTTTGACACCTTAAGAGTTCCTCTCATTGGAACTAAGGGGCCAAGTCCAACCCCTGAAAAACAACCCCCCACCACAATCCCCCCTCCACCAAATGATTTGGACCAGTGCACAAAGCAAGGTCCATAAAGACATAGATGAGTGAGTTTGGGGTGGAGGAACTTGACAGTCCTGACCTTAACCCAATGGAACCAACCCTTGGGATGAATTAGAGCGGGGACTGCGAACCAGGCCTTCTCATCCAACATAATTATTGCCTGACCTCACAAATGCGCTTCTGGAAGAAAGGTCAAATATTCCCATGGACACACTCCTAAACCTTGTGGACAGCCTTCCCAGAAGAGTTGAAGCTGTTATAGCTGCAAAGGGTGGGACAACTCAATACTGAACCACTAAGACCGGGATGCCATTAAAGTTCATGTGCGTGTAAAGCAGGCATCCCAATACATTTGACAATAAAGTGTAGCTGGGGCATAATTGCAATTTTTGGTATTCAGGAATCTGAGTCACTTTCAGTTTTTCTTTAACACTATTTAGCACTAGTATAGTGCACATGTAGCAGCTGTGTTCTAATTAGACAACTTACAGCATATCACTATAATGAAGTGTGTGTTTCTGATTTGTTCTCATCTTCTCTTTACTGCAGCTGGCTGCCAATTCATGGGGCAAAGACTGGGGAGAGAGAGGATATTTCCGCATTGCCCGTGGGGAAAACGAGTGTGAAATTGAAACCTTTGTAGTGGGAGTGTGGGGCAGAGTCAGCATGGAGGATGTTGCTCGTAGAAAATGATGACTTTTCCAAGCTATAGGACTTTGTGGATTTCTAATAAGCAAACACTGGTTTGTACCTTGCTTTTTACCTCCAGATATGTCCACAGCCAGTGAGCTGGATCATAAGGTCTTAGGTGGGTAGGCATGTGTGTTCTAAAGTGGGGAACTGAGTCTGTACTATAATTAAGAATGAGGTAAGTGTATATGGGTGTTTTTATTAGTAATAGGACATCTTTTGACCTGTACAGAGCAAAAAATATCTGCAACTCACTGAAGACATTAATGGCCGGTGTTCACTCCATAATGACACTGATATTTTTACCATGTTTTAATTTTTGAAAGGGTTAGGTGAATCACCGGCATATACTAAACTTGACTCTAGTTTATAAAGTGTAAAATGTCAGCACCACAATCTATGTACTTTGAATTTCTACTGTTTCATGGGCACTTTGTACATTTTCAAATGTGTTATCCATATGCTGGACCCTCCTAAAGCTACAAACCCATTTTATAAATGTCCTCTAAATCAACAAAACTAGTACCGCAACTCAGGACGAGGGCAGGATGCAGTGAGGTACTTAATGTAATTAAGCTGACCCAGTGGTGCTGACACAGGGAAGATTCACAGCCTGTGGCTTTGGAAGGGATAATAGTGCAGATAGTCCTATAATCTCCCCAGGGATCAAAAGGGTATTGTTTGGGGCTGTATGAAAGGGGCACACAGGCTTGTGAACCTGTCACAGACAGACATTCCTCGCCAAGCTACAAACTGCCGCAGGAGTGGTAGGCTTCCACCTAGGACCAAAATGAACCTATCTTCATACATATATATATATATTATGAGAGCTTAAAATGAAGGCCAATGACCTTTTTTTTTATAAAGCATATGTAAAACATCCACTGCTATCTAAAGCTTGCTCATTTTAAAACATCATCTATCCCACGCACTGCTAAATTTCTTCAATCCGTAAGCCTTAGACATCTTTGGGGGTATTGCATTTATTAAAGACATTTACCTTTAAAAAAAGCCTTTATGAAAGCCCAAACACAAATGCAGAAAATGTGAATTATGTTTAGCTATTTATTGAAATGTTTTTTTTTTATTGAGATTGTGTATATTGTTTAAAGCCCTAATCCTTGTGCACAATAATTTGGATTCCAACCACTGTTACATTTAAAACATTCCAGTTTGAATAAAAGTATTTTTCACCAAGTGTGGATAATGTTTATTCTTTTCTTTACCTGTTATTAAGTTTAAGGTTCAAAACCTAAGTATAAACCTGCTCTCATCCACATTCTAAGCCCTATACTAACTAGCCTGTAAAGCATTGGTTTTCAACTCCTGTCCTCAGGATCCACTAACAGGCCAGGTTTGCAGGATAACTGAAATGTATCACAGGTGATATCATTTGCTGCTCAGTAATTGCAGTATTCTAGTCTGCATCTCCCCAAGGTAATACTTAAAATCTGGCCTGTTGGTGGGTACTTGGGACAGGAGTTGAGAACCACTGCTGTAAAGGACTGATGTGTATACTTTTATCTAAAGGTTCACAGCGCTCCCCCTTATTCTCCAGTGCAATAATGCCTATGTGCAATCAATCTACTATTAAGCAATACAAATAGTGCAAATTATCATGAACAGTTCTCCCTTCTTTGCATATATATCCAATAAATCTTTTTCATTCAGTCTATTCAGATTGTTCTCCAATTGCAGTCTCTTGTGCTGGGTTTAATCACTCCTGTGCATATGTGAATACACTCTGTGCTCCCCTCTTGTGTCCCCACTCACGGAATAGATGTGAAATTAATACACTATAATTTTCAAGTAGCCAGGTGTTTGTGTTTTTCCTCTGATGGTTTCTCCTCCACTGCTATTGCTCTGTGACTCCAATCTCTATATAGTCTCGTTATGACTTCATAGTTGGAAAGATAAGCAAGGGGATGCTCCCATAGTGTAAGTGCCCGTTCACACAGGGGCGACTTGCGCTCCGACTTCAGTCACCTCAAGTCGCATGACATCTGAAATCCCATTGAAGTGAGTGGGAGCCGTCTTATTTTATACTACTGAAGTCACTCGAACTTCAGAAAAGGTTCCTGTACTACTTTAAGGTGACTTCTATCCAACTTGTGCCCATAGAACTTAATAGAAGTTGCCTCCAAGTCGGATCTCCCATCTATATGGAAGTGACTTTACAGTAAAAAGAAAATAATTTATCCAGGGTAACCCCCTCCCTCCCTTCTCTGATTGGCCACAGGCAAAGTCGCCTGGCATGAAGCCGTGTTGTAAGTCGCCTGAAGTCATGCTGAAAGCCGACTAGTAAAGTCCGCCAAAGTTGTATCGCCCCTGTGTAAACGCAGGCTAAAACTGTTTTATTAAGCGTGATTAAAAACAAACAGATTGCACTCACTTGTTTGCAAAGTTACACAAGCATAGATCAGTATGTCTCATGAGCACTAAGTCGGCGTGCGCCCCCTGGGTGGTGTGTGACGTCACCAGCAGTGGTGGCTGGTGGTAAATTTTTTTTTGGGGGGGGGCTGAAAACAGTGCACCCACATTGGTCGGTTGTCAAACAACTGCGCCCCGAGCCCACCCTTTTTTGAAGCTTATTAGAGCCTCTGGCTCTAATCACGCACTGCAAAGAAAAAAACCTTGATTGGAATCCATGTATCTGGCGTCCCGCATGTAGATTAGGGGGCCGAACACATGGATGGGGGAGCAGCACCCGTACGCTCTGCATTATGGGCCGCCACTGTTCACTTATAACCCCTTACCTAATGTAAGGGCTCTCCATCCAGTCATGTGATCGGCATCCAGCACCAGCTGCAGGGGAGAGGAGGGAAAGTGGACAGCAGATGCCCCATAGCAATATAGAAACATGACGGCAGAAAAAAGACTGAGTGCTCCATGGAGTTTGCCCGTTTTTTTATTTTTTTAAGTCTATGGGTGATGTCACCACTCAGGCTGTGTAGCCATTGTTTGCGACCTCTCCTCTCCCCTGATGCCCAGCCGCTGGGTATATTACGTGACTCAACCAGGATGTCCTTAGATTAGGTAGGTATACACATCTTGTCATTACAAGGTAATTAGAATAGGGTTTAGAATGGGTGTTGGAGCATGTTTAAGCTTAGTTAGGTTTTGGCTGGACTACCACTTTAAGGAAAATGATTGTAAATTTGTCACATTTTTAATCACGCTAATAACATTAAGTAAACATATTTACTTTTATTTTTCAACAGTTAAGGGTCTTTTCATGCTATTCACTACTATTTACTTATATAGTATTTGGCTGCATAGCATAAGCATCTAATTTGCCAAACTTACCTAAAAAATGACCTAAAAAAGCTACTACAATTTATTTGCATTCATGGTGTGTAAAGAAAATAATTTTGGGCAGATGCTTTCAAGTGTCAGGCTCTGCTGAAAGGGGTTGGTCACCTGTGGTATGTTTGCAGCACACTGATGTCTTTATAATTTTGAAAGAAACCAATTCACATGTTTAATGAACTTTATATGCTTATATGCGATAAAGCAGCAACTACTGGCATGTGATTCTGGTGTACAAACTGGACAAAGCTAAAGTAGAACTCCAGCTTTTTATAAAAAGTAAAAAATTCACAGGCCCACAGTAATAAACAAAAAAAAAAAACAACCTTTGGCTGCAATGCTCACCTTCAAATAAGCACTGTCCTCTGCAGGCAGTCCTATCCAATGGCATCAGCGTAGTGTAACCTATTTTCTCTAAGCCCAGGCAGCTATGGGCACACTTCCTGTTGGTACATCATCAACACTGGCTTGGGCTCAAGGTACTAGTGCGTTAAAGAGGTCTCACATCACTGTGTTAACGGTGGTCAGTTCACCGCTCTACTGACACCAGACCACTGTCATCTACCAGGGAGGAGAAAGGACTCATGATGACAATGGAATAGTCCAAGGATCATCTGGGAAAAGGTACTTACGGGGTCAGTTGTGTTTTGTTGTGGTGATGGAGGTGTCTAGTAGAGGAATCAACTAGTTGAAACTAGTAGATCTTTGAATAGTGGAAGAAACTATATATTCCTGCATTGCAGAGCAGTAGCTTGATGATCTTGTCATATACAGTGGCAAGAAAAAGTAGGTAATCCCTTTGGAATTAACCAGTTTTCTGCAGTAATTTGCCATAAAATGTGATCTGATCCTCATCTAAGTCACAACAGTAGACAAATGCAATGTGCCTAAAAACACACTAACAAGTCAAAATTTTCATATCTTCCCCCCCCCCTTTAAACATTTGCTGAGCTGGAGGAAAAAATAAGTGAATCCCTGGAGTTAATAACTGGTTGAACCTCTTTTTGCAGCAATGACTTCAAGCAAGCGCTTTTGGTAGCTCTGAACGAGACCTAAAAAATGTTCTGGAGGGATTTTTGGTCATTCCTCTTCACAAAACTGCATCAGCTCAGACACATTTGTAAGGTGTCTGGTGTAAATGGCTCTCTTGAGGTCATTTCGCAGCATCTCTATGGGGTTAAGGTCTGAGTTCTGACTGGGCCACTCCAAAAGACGCATTTTCTTTTTTCTAAAGTCAGTCTGTGGAGCATTTACTTCATTGCCAAGGGCCATTGTCCTACTGCATCACCCAACTTCTACTAAACATCAGCTGGCGGACAGCCCTTCTGACATTATCCCATAGGATATTTTGGTAAACTTGGGAATACATTTTCTCCTCGATGATGGCAAGTGGTCCAGGCCCTGAGGCAGTGAAGGGAGCCCAAACCACAATGTTCCTTCTACAATTCTTCACCATTGGGATGATGTTTTGATATTGGAAAGTTGTGCCCTTTTTGTGCAATGTATAGTGCTGAGTATTTTTGTTTCATCAGTCCACAAAACATTTTCCCAGTAGCGTTGCATTTTGCCAAGGTGCTCTTTGGCAAACTTAAGATGCACAGCAATGTTTTTTGGACAGCAACCTCCGTGGTGTTCTGCCTTGGATAGCCGGCCTGTTCAAAGACTTGCGCATGGTAGACTCACAAACAGGGGTGTTTGTCAGTTCCAGTGATGTCTTCAGGTCTTTAGCTGTTAGTCAAGGGTTCTTCTTTACATCACGGAGGATTCTGCGTGGTGCCTTGGGAGTCATCTTGGCTGGATGCCCAATTCTAGGAAGAAAGTAGCCACAGTACTAAACTGTCTCAATTTATAGACAGTTTGTCTTACTGTCCAATGATGCCTAAACACTTTGAGATTGCTTTGTATCCCTTTCCAGCCTTATGCAGATCAACTACTTTTGATCATATGTCTTCAGAGAACTCCTTTTTGTGAGGCATGGTTCACATCAGCTGGTGCTTCTTATGAACCACAATCTTAAAATGTTTGAGTGCCTTTTATCAATCTAAGTAGCTCTAAACCGCACCTCCAAACTCATGTCATTAATTGGACTCCAGGTGTGCAAACAATTTACTCCAATTCGTTTTCATTGAAGTAATTAGTCTATGGATTCTCTTACTCTTACATTTTCCTCCAGGACTGTGAATGTTTAATAGGTGTACTCAACAAAAACACTATCAATGTTTATCAGCTTAAAGTGGTTGTAAACTCTGTTACACCACTTTTACCTACAGTTAACACTATAATAAGGCTTACCTGTAGCTACCGTGAATATCTCCTAAAATTGCACAGATAAGGAGATAGTCACTATATGCCCTCTTGACAACATCATTGGTGCATGCGCACCAGCAGGCCGTTTCTTCAGGGCCCGTGCTGTGACTGGCATCACGACTCTGGCCAATCACAGCGCCGGAGCCCGCAAACCCGGAAGAAGCTCCAGGAAACATGTCGGCCGTGACATCTGTGTGCGGGGACCGCTGCAACAGCTTCGATCTCAGGTATTTCATAATGAGCTAGTATGTGATGCATACTAGCTCATTATGCCTTTGTGTTGCAGTTTTTTTCTTTTTTGAGGTTTACAACCTCTTTAAAGTAGAACTATATGCAATTTTAATTTTTTTTTTAGATAGAGAAAGGGAGGGTTATAACCCCTGCCCCGTTTTTTGCTACCCGTATCTCATTGGGGAGAGTTAGTGTCATGTCCTGTCCCACAGCCAAAACAAGAAGGGAGAGGAATTTCCTGCAAATTAAGGGAATGCCTGGGCCTTCAGGTCACCAGAATCGTGTCCCCATTGGAAGATTTCCTATTACTTTTCTGGGGACAGCCCAAAATTTGAGATTCTCTATTATTTTCACTTTCAATGATAATGGTAAACGGGACAAATAGAGAGGGTGACTCTCCTTAATGGGGGCACAGACAGCAATAAAAACTGACAAGCGTTCTAATTTATCTCCACTCCAAAACGGGGAAAAAAAAGTTTTGCCTTTAGTTATACTTTAAAGCAGAACTCCGGGAAAAAACTTTTTTCCATGTTCTTGTTGCCGATCTCCTACCTTCACCAATTATGCTATCCATCTTCTGCTGAGCTCTGTAGTTCCTCTGTAGTAGCCTGCTGAAGTTGCTTAAAAAAATGTTATTCCCCTGTGGTTTCCGGATTATAAGACCACTGGACTCTCGCCATGCTATCCTAGCTGCTGCGGTCTGACACGCCCACCTGTAGTTCTGAAGGGCCAGCAGGGAGGAGATAGAAGTGTTGTGAGAGCGGAGGGGGTTTCCCCAGCCCCTGGTCTGTGCCCCCCCATTGGAGGAGGTATCCTCCTCCTCTCTCCCCTCTCCTCCTCCTCTGCTCCCTGTCAGTCACCGCCCCCACTCTGCCCCCCTCCCCCTGCCGCCGCCCACTATTTCTTTGCAGAGCGGGATCGTTATCAGAAAGCATCCAATGGCACAGTGGGGGTCTCGGGCTGTGACAATTATGTATGTGAATCGCCGATCAGTGTAATGTCCCACCCACCGGCATTGTGATTGACAGCGCACTGTTCCAATGCCAGTAGGAGGTGGGACATTACACTGATCCATGATTCACATACATAATTGTCACAGCCCGAGACCCCCACTGTGCCATTAGATGCTTTCTGATAACGATCCCGCTCTGCACAGAGATAGTGTGCGGGATATTACACTGGTGATTCACATACAATATTGTCACAGCCCGAGACCCCCGCTGTGCCATCGGATGCTTTCTAATAACGATCCCGCTCTGCAAAGAGATAGTGGGTGGGACATTACACTGATTGGTGATTCACATACATAATTGTCACAGCCCGAGACCCCCACTGTGTTTTCCCATGCTTACTGAGAATGATCCGGCTCTGCACAGGTGGTGACATGCTGACATGGTACACAGGTGGTGACATGGTACACAGGTGGTGACATGCTGACATGGTACACAGGGGGTGACATGCTGACATGGTACACAGGGGGTGACATGCTAACATGGTACACAGGTGGTGACATGCACATGGTACACAGGGGGTGACATGCTGACATGGTACACAGGGGGTGACATGCTGACATGGTACACAGGTGGTGACATGCTGACATGGTACACAGGTGGTGACATGCTGACATGGTACACAGGTGGTGACATGCTAACATGGTACACAGGTGGTGACATGCTGACATGGTACACAGGTGGCCACGGCTGACATGGTACACAGGTGGTCATGGATGACATGGTACACAGGTGGTCATGGCTGACAAGGTACACAGGTGGTCATGGCTGACATGGTACACAGGTGGTCACGGCTGACATGGTACACAGGTGGTCACAGCTGACAAGGTACACAGGTGGTCACTGATTGCTGTTTAGAAAGATCTCAAATCTACAGCAGGAGGAATATTTCGAATAGTGAATTACAGCAGAGTGCAGTGGGATGTGTGTACAGCATGTATAATATATCATTATGGGATGTGTGTACAGCGTGTATAATATATCATTATGGGATGTGTGTACAGTGTGTATAATATATCATTATGGGATGTGTGTACAGATCAGTAATGATTACAGAAAGTAAGGGCAATAAGTTTATCTCCTTGTGGGTGGAGAGGAGAGAACATGCTTTGCATTTATAAGACTGTAATCTATCCTGCTGTGTTGTGTGTCACTGGTTAGTGGGCCTGCCTGCAGAATGAGGGGTGTGATTTATGTTGAAGTGAGCTTGTTCACATTTACATGTACAGGCTAGTGTACCTCCCACATTCACTGAAATGTGCTAAGGCTGATGGGAAATGTAGGCTAAACAGAAGAGTGATTGCATCATATCCTCTACTCTCTAACAGAGCATTCCTAGCTAAATACATGGTGCATCATTTAAACCAGAGAGACCACTTCCTGAAAATTAGATTGGACATATCTCTTCAATGGTAAGGAATTTCACAAATCTAATAACTGTTTCGTGTTCAGTGCAGAGGGGGGGGGGGGGGGGGGGTA
>BLSH010024769.1:1194864-1215012 GCA_018402905.1 Glandirana rugosa | reverse complement strand
CCCCCCCCCCCCCCCCCCCCCCCCCCGAAAATCCCGGAGTTCTGCTGTAAGCACATTGTGTTTGTTTATTGATATGACTTAAATGAGGATCAGATCACATTTTATGGCAAATTACTGGAGAAAACCAGTACATTTCAAGGGGTTCAGATACTTTTTTTGCCACTGTAGATAAGGTTATAGCAATGAAATAAAATAATGCAGTTAACCCAGCGGTACAAAAGACATTGTGTTAGGACCCGTTCACATCTAGGCAATTTGCGATCCGACTTGTGTCGCCCCAAGTGGCCTCAAATCGATTGACATCAGAAATCCCATTGAAATGAATGGAGCCTTCTTAATATGCGCTACTCAAGTCGCTCCAACTTCAAGGCGACTTCAGAAAAGGTTCCTGTACTATTTCAAGGCGACTTCTAGGCGATTTGAGCCAATAGAAGTTGCTTCCAAATCGGATCACCGTCTATAAAGAAGCGACTTTACAGGAAAAAGAAAAAATGTTTTTTAAGGCAACCGCCCTCCTCTCTTCTCTGATTCGCCACAGGCAAAGTTGCCTGGCATGGAGATCTCTTTAGGTCGTGTTGTAAGTCGCACTGAAGTCGCCTTGATGCCACGTTCAAATCGCCTAGCAAAGTCGCCTCTGAAGTCGGATCACCTAGGTGTGAACTGGCCCTTACAGTAAACCAACATCAAGAAATATCAAAACTTTTAGCCACTGTTTTACTTACCTTTACAATGTTTGACTGCCTGGTTAATGAAAGAAAGCATCCATACTCCTGGAAAATAATAAGTTGAAATGTAATTTGGTTGTGCAGCTGTGCAAGTGCGTGATGTGTGGACACAACCGTTTATTTAAAGAAGTGGAGTTGTTTGACTTTACAGTAAAGTATTGCGACAAAGATAAAACATCCCTGATGCATGTAGAAAGATTGAACAATGTTTGATGAATGAACCAGCTATTAACTGTATAAGTCATTTATTATGAGTATTTCCTGCACACCAACTTGGCAAACACAAGGGTTTCTGTGTGTTCAGACCTGAGCACTGGTCTGTGAAATATCGACTTTGCTTCACAAACAGATAGTCACTTTGATGGGAAGGCTCTGTGTTTGGTGTTAGAAAGCCCCAGAGGTCACATGCCACCTCTGTGCCAACCCTCAGCTCATCCCTGGTCCCTTTTGTGCATGCCTATTCAGCCTATTCTGCTGCACAAGCATTTAACCTGATAAAGCCATAGAGTTCAGCAATACACTGACAGCAAAATATTAGAGAATCCAGCAGGGTCCTGACACATTAAGGACAAAGACTAAATTCTTTATAAGCTCACTAAATTTTTGCCATGCCATTCACAACTGTAGAGCAAGATGATGGTTTTCTTAGTTATTAAAATGATACTACTCAATAATGTATAACTGCATTACCAAATAACTCACTAAATATCACTTTATGCCTTACAACCATTTGTATAGTTCAGTGATGGCAAAACTTTTTGAGCCCGAGTGCCCAAACTGCAACACAAAACCAACTTATTTATTTCAGTGCCAACACTGCAATTAAACCTAAATACTGAGGGTTTTAGTTTAGAAAAAACAACTCATACAGTTGTCCGAACTAATTAAAATCTTTTGTCCTAAAAGAAAAACGCAATAACAGAGCTTTCAATGATACAGATTTTTATTGAAACAAAAAACATCAACGCTACATGTGCATGTATTTTTGATAAGGGATACTCAGCTGTTAATATGATTATATGCAGGGCCGCCATCAGGGGGGTACAGGTGATACACATGTATGGGGCCCGAGCATCCCGAGGGGCCCGCCCCCTGACGACAAGAGCAGCTGCTGGGGACATTAGGCAGGAGAGAGGTCACAGGCTGCTGGTCCTGTCTTTGTAATTCCAGCCCTCCCGTCCGCATAGCATACATAGCATTGTAAGCTAGCTGGCAGGGCTGGGACTCATGAGATGTTATGGGGAGGGACTTAAGACGGTTTCAGCTACCCATTGGCTGAGGAGGCAGCAGGAGGGGGCTGTTCCACCTCCCTCTGCCTCCTTAGCCAATGGGTATACAAGGTGCACTATCCATCACTGCAGAGCGTCATGCTTCCAGTGTTGGTGGGACAGGACTTCTCTGCATAGAAGCTGCTGCAGAGATCAAGGTAGGAGGGAAAAAGTGTTTCCCTAAACAGCTAAAAGAATGTACAGTTCATAGTCTGTTCCCCACCCCCTGTTAAAGTGGTTGTCAACTCTTGACAACCACTTTAAGCTACAGGTAAGCCTATAATAAGGCTTACCTGTAGGTACCCTGCATATCTCCCAAACCTGCGCGGTGTAGGAGATATACAGTATAGATGCATGTGCAGTGAAGAAACAGCCCAACTGGGCCATTTCTTCACTGAGTGTGACGTAAATGACGGCTCCCCTGCGCATGTGCGGGAGTGACATCAGCGCGGCTCCGGCCAATCACAACACTGAAGTCCGTGCTGTGATTGACCAGAGCCCGCAATCCTGGAAGAAGACTCAGTAAACATGACGCTGGTCACAGCGGTGCTTGGTGACTATCTAAGGAAAGTATTTCATAATGAGCTAGTATGCAATGCATACTAGCTCATTATGCCTTTGTGTTGCAGGTGTTTTTTTTTCCCACTTGACAACCACTTTAATAACAATCACTGTATTGCCAACCCTATTGCTGTCCTTTTAGCAGAGTGAAAGTAACTTTACACATGTGTAGTATAGATGTTAGCTTCTGTCACCATGTTAAAAGGACAGCAATCTGGGTAGCATTTCACTGACTGTCATAAGTCCAGGTTCACTAAATTAGCCAATGCTCTGAAAAGTAATCTATGCGGATTGCTTTCAGACCCCTTTCACACAAGTGTTGCGATCAAGTCTGCCTGTTCACAGACCTGATGGAGTGGCGGGTGTAAATGGAATTGTGTCCGTTTACACCTGCCTACCTCTATCTGATCCGATCTGGCAAAAAATAAATAAATGGGTATCAGTTTCTCTCCATCTGGCTGGATCGGAGGGGAGTTGGGTGTAAAAGACAGCATTTGTGGACACGGACCTGTCAGCCACCCACTCCGCTCAGCTAAGCAGGGGATCCGCGGACAGATCCCCTGCTGAGAAAAACTGGATCGGGCCCGTGTGAAGATTGCAGCTAGAGTTTAACTAAGGCCAGCCATAGACGGTTTGAACCTTGGATAGTTCAGCAGGGACTGGTCGAGATTAGAACCATGTATGGGGCAGGCTGAATGTACCCAAGTTGATCAATCGATCTACTTTGGTGCAACCAGCCTCTCGGATTGTACATAAGATTATTGCTAGCAGCTGCTAGCCACTCGTAATAATCACTGCATTCTCCAGTCGAAGATGGTGTCCCCCCCCCCCCCCACCGGTAGAACACAGTGGCTCCGCAGAAGGCTACCCAATCAACACTGTGTGTATTGATGGGGAAATCGAGCAAATTTTTTTCCTGCAATCCGTGGGACACAGATGAGGGAAAAAAATGAATGGGGTTTTCCATAATTTAGTCAAAATGGGGGAAAAAAGGGCTGGCTTTATATATATATATATATATATATATATATATATATATATATATATATACATACAGTGGGTACGGAAAGTATTCAGACCCCCTTAAAATTTTCACTCTTTGTTATATTGCAGCCATTTGCTAAAATCATTTAAGTTAATTTTTTTCCCTCATTAATGTACACACAGCACCCCATATTGACAGAAAACACAGAATTGTGGACATTTTTGCAGATTTATTAAAAAAGAAAAACTGAAATATCACATGGTCCTAAGTATTCAGACCCTTTGCTGTGGCACTCATATATTTAACTCAGGTGCTGTCCATTTCTTCTGATCATCCTTGAGATGGTTCTACACCTTCATTTGAGTCCAGCTGTGTTTGATTATACTGATTGGACTTGATTAGGAAAACCACACACCTGTCTATATAAGACCTTACAGCTCACAGTGCATGTCAGAGCAAATTAGAATCATGAGGTCAAAGGAATTGCCTGAAGAGCTCAGAGACAGAATTGGGGCAAATCACAGATCTGGCCAAGGTTACAAAAACATTTCTGCTGCACTTAAGGTTCCTAAGAGCACAGTGGCCTCCATAATCCTTAAATGGAAGACATTTGGGATGACCAGAACCTTCAGTTATTTGATAGATCAAAATGAAATTGCTGATCCAAACACCCAAATATTTATAAATGACAATCAGGGAAATTGTCAGGGGTTCCTAAACTTCTGCATTCAACTGTATCATATGGACATTATAAGGCAACAATTGCAAGCTATGTCTCCACAGTGAGATTCCCCCACTTCCTGCCCTAGTGACACTAAGACAGGAAGTGAGGGAAAATCTCCTGAAATTATATAACTCTGTTAGATGTTCTAGTTATGTATGAAACTAAAGTATATGTAAAGCCAGCACTTTTTTTTTCCATTTTGGCCAAATTATTATTATTATTTTTTTTCAATAGTGTTTATTGAAGAAAAATTTTAACATAAGCAAGAATAGTTATATAGTTCAGGAATACAGTTATCTGGCATTAATTATAGTGTTTACAAGTCATATTAACTGTTTACACAAAGTAAATTGAATCCACAAACAGTAATTAAACATAATTAAAGCTTATTCATGTCAATCCTGTCTGGTTTACTGATACATATTATCATGGTGTTTATGCGTGTTGGTTATCTGAAAATCCTGGTCCATGGTCATTCGGGTCAAAAGGACTCCTATGACTGTGTTTTCGTTGAGAGTGGGATGTTTTGTCTCTCACAATGTTCCATATAAGGCAATATAATCCTCTGAAAGTTTAAATTAGTACCAGGGGTTCCACAGTTTATTAAATTGGGTAGAATTTTCTTTCTTGATCGCAATCAGTTCTTCCATCTCATATATTTTGTTTATTTTGTTTAGCCAGTCCTTGATGGAGGGTGTTCGTGAGGACCTCCAATAGAGGGGTATTAGTGTTTTGGCTGCATTAATCATGTGTCTCGACAGTGATCGTTTATATTTTCTGTATGAGAAGTTGGTTACGTTTATTAAGCAAAATGGGGCGTTTAGCTTTGCTTTCGTTCCTGTGATGGATTTAATCCAGCCTGTGACCTCATTCCAGAATTTTTGGATTTTGCTGCATGACCACCAAATGTGAATGAACGTCCCTGTATCCTTATGGCATCTCCAGCACCTGTCTGATTCATCAACTAGCCAGCTCTTTAATTTGACTGGTGTAATATACCATTGGGAATATATTTTGTAGGATGTCTCTTGCATGCGGGACTTAGCGAGCATTTATGATTAAATACACATGCCTTCTCCCATTGTTCTTCTGTGATTTGGATATTTAAATCCTTTTCCCAGATGAGTTTATACTTATCATTAGTTTCTGCACTTGGGCTGGAGATCCATTTATATGCCATGGAAGTGGCTCCACGAATTAGAGTTTGGTCTAAGCATATTTTTTCTAAGGTTGTGGGAGATCTTGTCAGTAGGCTTTTGTGTTTGTTATTCTGAAGTCACAAATTTGGATGTATGTCCAGTAATTTAGGTTGTGATTTGCTATAATTTTGTTGAGAAGTGGGAAAGGTAAGATGTTATCTTTGTTTATACAGTCAGTAGCCAATAAGGGTTTAAGTTTGTTAGTACGGAGCAGGGTCACTGAGTCTTTCCCCGGCGGGAATTCTGGATTGCCGGCGATCGGTGTTAGGGGGCTTGTGATCGATGAAAGTTTGTGAGTTTCAGCCATTTTCTGGCAGATTTTTAATGTGGTGTTAATTAGTGGATGTGATCTGATTTTCTTGGGGTAACTTTGTGGTGCGACCCATGGAAGGAATTTAGTAAGTATACCTGGTATTGTTTGTTCTAATTTAACCCAGTCTTTGTTATCGGCGTGGCAATGCCAATTGATGAGTCTGATAATGTGTGTTGCATAGCAGTATTTTTTAGTCGGGTATTCCCATACCTCCTTTGTGTTTAGGGTAGTTGAGTTGTTTTAATTGAATGCAGGGTTTCTTATGGGCCCAGATAAAATTCCTCTTAGCCTTTGTTAATCTTTTGAAAAAGTCTGCGGGTATGTCAATAGGGAGAGTGTGCAAAAGGTATAGAAGTCTGGGCAAGACCGTCATTTTTAGTATGGCTGCCCTTCCAAACCATGAAAATTGTTTTGTGTTCCATGTTTTGAGGTCCGCTTCAATTTTTTTGAGAAGGGGGAGAAAGTTGTGGTGGTATAGGTCTTTTAAATCAGGTGTCAATTTGATTCCTAAATATTTGAGATTTGTATTTTCCCATTTGTATGGACAGTTGCGTTTGGTATTTTGTTCTGTATCTGTTGAAAGTGTTAGGTTCAGTGCTTCTGACTTACTGCTGTTTATCTTAAAATTGGAGATATATTTAAATAGATGTAGTATCTTGTTTAGGTTGGGGATTGAGATGTGTGGTTGGGAGATAAAGAACAGTAAGTCATCTGCGTATGCTGCTAATTTATATTCTTTTTGTCGAGTTTGAATCCGTGAATATTTGTGTTAATGTTGATGGTTCTTATTAGGGGTTCAAGGGTCATTATGAATAACAATGGAGAGAGTGGGCATCCCTGTCTTGTTCCGTTTTTTATATGGATGGGGTCTGAGAGAAAGTTATTCATTTTTATTCTCGCTGTTGGGTTTTCGTATAGGGATTTAATCCATAGCATCATTTTGTTACCTAAGCCAATATATGTGCAGGTGTTGAACATGTAGTCCCATGCTACCCTATCAAAGGCTTTCTCCGCGTCTTTTGATAGGAGAAGGCCCTCTAATTTTTTGTCTCGTGGTTTATGGACCAGGTTAAGTGCTTTGATGATGTTATCTTTCGCTTCGCGGCCTGGCATAAAGCCAACTTGTTCTGGGCCAATTATTTTTTCGAGAAGGGGTCTCAACCTTCTAAGATCCCAGCCAGGAGCTTGAGGTCCACATTTAGAAGTGATATTGGCCTATAGTTTGAGCATTTTTTATGGTCTTTGTCTGGTTTCAGTAGGACCGTTATTTGTGCTGCTAGGAATTCTTTGGAGGGTTTAGCCCCCTTGTTTAAGGAGTTAAGGGCATCAGTTAGGGGTTGAATGAGTAAAGATTCGAAAGTTTTATAATAAATTGAGGTAAGGCCGTCAGGACCTGGGCTTTTGCCATTTTTAAGGTTCTTTATAGCACTTGAAATTTCTGTTGTTGTTATATCTTTCTCTAGATTTTTAATGTCTGCCTGTGATAATTTGGGTAATTTACTTTTAAGGAGAAAATCTCTGATGATTCTCTTGAGTCTGAGTTTTTGTTAATTTCATTTTGTGGGGGTATGTTGTATAGTTCAGTGTAATAATCGTGGAAGATCTTTGATATTTTTGTGGTGTCAAGAATTTCTATGCCTTTTTTATCATGTATGCAGTGTATGTTGTTTGCAGTCTTAGTATCTTTCAAGGCTCTGGCTAAATATTTACTTCCTTTATCTCCGTGTTCGTAGTATATGTTTTTTTTAAGGAATAGGGCTCTTTTGGTTCTTTTGTCTATAAGAGATTGGAGTTCTTTCCTAGCTTCCAGTATGGCCAAATTATGGAAGAGTTAAAACCCCATTTATTTTTTTTCCCATGTGTGTCCCATTGTGAGGTCCCATAGACACAACAGGGAGTGAGAGTGAAATGCAGTCCCCATTGGAAGGTTTTTCTCTTTTCCTGCTCTGGGGACAACTAAAAGTTTTGGATTTTCCATATGGAGTCACTGGCACAAGGAGCTCTTTGTCCTGGTGACCAAAAGGAAAAAAATGGAGTTGTCACCAGAAGAGGGAGGGGTTCTAACTCTTCACTACTCACTACTCCAAAAACTAAGATGAAAAGGTGGATTTAATTTCACTTTAAAATGACAGATTTCTGAATGTCTGTAGTGTAATCCTAGGATATGACACTGTTCATACACTGCTGATTGCGTCTGTTCATTGTATCTGTGCAGAATTTACCTCCTGGAGGAGGAGAACATGGGATAGAGGAGATGGGACTGGAGGAGGAGGAAGAGGACATGGGATAGAGGAGATGACACTAGGGCTGGTGCAAGGATTTTTGACACCCTAGGCGAAACCTCATTTCTCTTACGTTCATTGACAGACGCAGCCTCTTATTCATGACACGTGGGGTTATGCACCTTTTACCAGGAAGGCAGAACAAAAGTTCAGACAGGCAAGGCTGGCCCCTCCCAGGGGGCCAACCTCACTCAGTGTATAACCCCTCCGCCCTGCAAGGCATGGCAGTCTTTTTCTGCCTAGTGCAAGGAGTTAGACCTGGTTCCCTGCTGGGATCTGCGGGTCCCTAATTTTTTTTTTTTTTGGCCTTCTGATGAAGACTACAATCAAGCAGCCGGCTGGGTGATATGCTGGATATCTCGAATCCTGGAAATCTTCCCAGCCCGGCCAACAAACGATGTGAGCCTCCCTTAGCTGTACGCGGGGTCCGCCGCATCGTGCCCCGTTCCATGCGGGGGGCCGGTGGGTTAAACATCCCACCTGCGTACCCAGTGATCGGGATGCAGCTCATGTCCAGGGGTCGCATGGCTGACAGCATCCCTTCCCACCTGGGGGGAGGAAGGTCTGCTCCGGGTGGCTACCCGCTACGCCCGTCTGGAAGGGTGAGTGACACCCCCCTCCACCCCTTCCGGGGTGCGGAGGGGGTACGGCTAGCGGGGTCCATTCCGGTGGAGGGGAGGTACAGGTGACCCGGTGTTTCTTTCTCCACCTTGCTGTCTCTCTCCCCCCCTGCCCGGCCGCCCGCCGGTCCGTTCGATCTGTCTGTCCGCTCGGTAGCCCTGCTGCACAACTGCCATGTACCTCTGGACATGCGGCGATCGCCATTTTCGTGGCACCGGCTGCCATTTTGAGATGGTCGCCGTTTTGCCGTAGCTGAGGCCATTTTAAGATGCGTCTTTGGCCTCTTGTGGCCACTGGGCGGCCATTTTTGGTTAGTCCTCTGATGGAGAAAAACGTGTGCGCCACTTCTTCCTCTCCAGCGCATGGGACAGCGGCAGCAGCGGCATCAGGACACAGAGCAGCCTTCTTTTCAGGACATCTGCAGGAAGGCAGGACAAAGAGCAAGTATAGCTGGCTTTTCTCCCTGGGTGTGGGCGCGGTGGTGCTGGGCCCTCCTGGGCAGTCCAGGTGGCTCTGTGGGGCACGGTGTGGGGGTATATCGTTGGGGTGTCATGGCTGGTAGGATTCTTAAGTGTCCTGGGAGCGGCGCAATGCCGGCTGTACCGTCAGCCTTTTTTCTCAGGAGGGGACCGCTGAAGCGCAAGCTGTGCTGGGACCTCTGGTCCCCCAAGACCAATTAACTTCAGCCATGGTAAGGGGGTCACCAAATAGCGCCCACCCCCACCTCCATCTTCAGGGAGAATTCGGAGCCGGAAGGGGGCTCGGTGGTCACGGGGACCCCCGTGGAGTTCTGTGGGCTCCCTGGTCGTGGTCGCTCGCAATTCTCTGCGACTAGACCAGGCTGGGGAGTCGCAAGTGACTGCTTACACCTTTGAGTCCCAGAAGCCACCCGTGCTCCTAAAGTGTTCCCCTATATTCCATATTTTGGCCTAAAACTTTTTTCTGTGCGCTATCCCTTTGAGGACAGCCTGTTACAGAAATGGAAGTCCCCCACAGTAGATCCGCCGGTGGCCCGCCTGAATAAGGTGACTACCATTCCCATGGAAGGGCCACCCTCGTTTAGGGACCCAGCCGATAGGCGGACAGAAGCAGTGTCCAAGGCACTTTTCCTGATGACAGGGGCAGCCATGAGGCTGGCCTTGGTGGCACAGTCACTCACGGAGTGTGAGATGGAATTGCGTAATGATCTGGGCTGCAGAGAACAGATCACCTGGTGCAGGGTCTCTGTTACCTCTGCGACGCAGCACTGGATTTAGTCCCTATGCTATCAAAGATGTCAGTTTTTGTGGTCATTATTAAACGGCTGCTGTGGCTGCGGTGCTGGTCGGGTGACCGCATATCTAAGTAGGGCCTCACGGACTTGCCTTTTCAGGGTGATCGGCTGTTTGGGCCCCAGTTGGATGAAATCATTGGGGATTTCACGGGGGGAAGAGTACATTCCTTCCGGAACCCAAGCGGCGAGAACATCACCGTGAACAGGGGCCGTTGTCCTCTGGCCTGAAGCGGTTATTTTTTCGTGTGCCCAGTTCGGCGGGCAAGGCTGTCTCTGAGACCGGTAAGCGGCCCTGGCAGCGCATATCCGAAAAGACAGAGGAAAGGTCCTCCACCGCATGATGGGCTGCCCCCACCCGACTCTCGGGTGGAGGGCCGCCTTCTGGGGTCCGCGGACTGATGGACCGCTCACATCCACGACCAGTGGGTACGGGAAGTGGTGCCCTCCGGGTACAAGATAGAATTCAGTACTCTGCCCCCGGACAGGTTCTTTCCATAAAATTTAAGACTCCCTCCTGGCCGTCGGCAAGCTCTGCTAGATGCTGTTCAGACTCTGTCCGAACAGGGGGTAGTTGTGCCAGTCTCTCCGTCTGAAAGGTTCCCTACTCAAACCCCTTTGTGGTGCCACAGTAGGGTGGGGTCAGGCCGATTCTGGACCTGAAAGCGCTCAATCACTTTGTGCAAGCGCGGAAATTCAGGATGGAATCAGTCCATTCGTTCATGGCCGCCCTTCATCAGGGGTTTTTTTCTGGCCTCCCTGGACCTCAGGGACGCGTATCTTCACGTTCCCATTTGTCTCTGGCATCAGCGCTTCCTGCGCTTTGCGGTAGGGGATCTCCATTATCAATTTGTGGCTCTTCCCTTCGGTCTGGCCTCGGCTCCGTGGGTCTTCACCAAGATATTGGCTACGGTGTTGGCACTGCTGTGGAAGAGAGGCATTGCTGTGGTAGCATACCTAGACGATTCTCTCCTGCGAGCGGAGTCAGCTCCGGCTCTGGAGGACAATGTTGCTATCACCCGGACCTCAGTGAGAGTTTTTGGCTGGTGGGTCATCCTGCAGAAGTCACAATTGAACCCGTCCTGTCGCTTAGAATATCTGGGCCTGTTATGGGACACAGAGCAGGCCAAGTTACTGACGCTGCAATCAGTGGTGCGAACTCTACCGTCGCGTCAGGGGTCCTCCTTACAGTTCTGTAGGACAGCTCAGTGGTGTAGTGGATAGCACTTTCGCCTGGGTGACACCATCCTGAGGCATTTTGCGGGTGTTAGGGCTCATGGTGTCGGCCTTCGAGGTGATAGCATACGCCCAGAGTCACACCCGGCTCCTGCAGCGAATGATTTTGCTGCAGTGGGACAAGTCTCCCGGCCTCTGGATCGGCGGATCAGATTGGATCATCAGACCAAGGGGTCGCTAGCCTGGTGGCTTCGGGCCCCAACGCTGACCTGGGAAAGTCGTTTCTTCCCCTGGAGTGGTCGATAGTCATGACGGACACCAGCCTATCGGGCTGGGGAGGAGTCCTGGGGCAGTTGTCTGCTCAGGGCCGATGGTCGGCGCAGGAGTCTCGCCTTCCGATCTTTGTGTTGGAGTTACGGGCGACCAGGCTGTGCCTCTTCCACTGGTCGGCGAGGCTGCGCGGCCTCCCAGTTTCGGGTTCAGCCAGACGACGCCACGGCTGTGGCGCACGTGAACCATCCGGGCAGAACAAGGTGCTCGGCAGCAGCTGTGGAAGGGGACCACATTCTGAGGTGGGCAGAACTTCACGTGCCAGCAATCTCCGCTTTCTACATTCCGGGCGTAGAAACTTGGCAGGGGGACTTTCTCAGTCGCCAGACACTGGATCAGGGAGTATGGTCCCTGCACCCAGCAGTGGTCCGCCAGATTTGCCAAGGTGGGGCACGCCAGGCGTGGACTTTCTGGCATCCCGATTCATTCACAGGGCTCAGACCGTTGTGTGCTGGACAAGGGATCCGTTGGCGGCAGCCACGGACGCCCTGGGGGCCCCATGGTCTCGGTACCGGCTTCTGTATGCCTTTCCTCCTCTCAAACTTCTACCGCGGCTGCTGCGCGGGATAGAAGTGGAGGGAATCCCGACAATCCTGGTGGCTCCGGATGGCCTCTGCGTCCTTGGTACGCCGACGTGGTGCGGATGGTATTAGATGTTCCCTGGTGGCTCCCGCTTCGCGAAGATCTGCTGTCGCGGGGACCCATCCTGCACCCTGCTTCACCATAGCTGGCTTTGACGCCCTGGCTATTGAGTCCCAGGTACTGAGGGATAGGGGGGTCTCTGAGTCAGTGATCCCCACCATGCTTAAGGCGCGTGGTGCACCAAGCGCAAGATTTATCTTCGCATCTGGAAAGCTTATATTGCCTGGTGTGAGGCGGGGGGTTGGAACCCCCGTTCTTTTCGGTGACTCAGGTGCTGGCCTTTCTTCAGTAAGGCCTGGATCACAAGTTAGCATTGAGTACACTCGAGTTCTGCTCTGGCAATTCTGTTTTCAGCGTCCATTAGCGACGCATTCTTTGATTCATACAGGGTGTACGTCATGTGGCTCCTCATGTAGGGTCGCCTTCGGCGCCGTGGGATTTGAACTTAGTACTTTCTGTACTGCAGAAACCGCCATATGGGGAGTTCAGGGATATTCCCATACGACTGCTGTCACAAAAGGTGGCCTTGTTGGTGACCATTACATGCGCTAGGCGGGTGTCTGCATTGGCGGCCTTGTCATGTAGGTCTCCCTACCTGGTCCTTCATGAGGATAGGGCGGTGCTGCGCCCTTCCCCTTCGTTCTTCCGAAGGTGGTTTCCTCTTTTCACATTAATGGGGACATTGTCCTCCCTTCGTGTGCCCGCACCCGTCACATCCTAAGGAGATTGCTTGCATTCCTTGGATGTAGTGAGGGTTCTGAGGGTGTATTTGTCAGCAACGGCTTCCTTCGGAGGTCGAATGCGTTTTCTGTGTTGACGGAAGGTTCGCGCAAAGGTTTGGCGGCCTCGTCGGCTACTGTATCCCGTTGGATCAGACTGACTGTGACCCATGCGTATGCTGTTTGGGGGCACGAACCCCCCTTTCTGGTCATGGCTCATTCTACCAGGGCGTTAAGTACTTCCTGGGCTTTTCGGCACCAAGCGTCAGTGTCTCAGGTGTGCAAGGCAGCTAATTGGGTCTCGGTGCACACGTTCATTAAGTTTTACACAGTTGATGTGTCAGCATCTGCGGATGCAGGCGGCGGTGAAGGCGTGGCTGGCGCCTCGCACAAATTTCTGTTGGGTACAGTTGTTCTTGCTTACCCACCCCTCTTGTTCGACACTGCTTTGGGACGTCCCCACGTGTCATGAATAAGAGGCTGCGTCTGTCAATGAATGTAAGAGAAAATAGGATTTTATTAAGAACTTACCGTAAAATCCTTTTCTCTGAGTTCATTGACAGACGCAGCACCCGCCCCTCTGTGATTGAGTTGCATTGCATTGTTACGGACTGGCGTGCCTTGCAGGGCGGAGGGGTTATACACTGAGTGAGGACGGCCCCCTGGGAGGGGCCAGCCTTGCCTGTCTGAACTTTTGTTCTGCCTAGTCTACTCCTGGTAAAAGGTGCATAAACCCATGTGTCATGAATAAGAGGCTGCGTCTGGCAATGAACTCGGAGAAAAGGATTTTACGGTAAGTTCTTAATAAAATCCTATTTTTGCCGCCCCCTTGGCTCCACCCCCTTTGCCCTGCCCAGCGCCAATCAAATGCAGTCTCACCAGCAGCGCCAATCAAATGCAGCCTCACCAGCGCCTATCAAATGCAGCTTCACCAGCGCCCATCAATACAACCTCACCTGTGCCCCTGAAATGCAGCTTCACCAGCGGCAATCAATACAGCCTCACCTGTGCCCATCAGCCGCAGCTCTCCTCTCCACTTCTCCATTTCACTGACACGATGGAGGCAGAACGACCTCTGGGGGGGCTGCTCCTCTCAAATTCTCGACTGCACTGATGACATGATTGAAGCAGCTGCCAGCTACGGGTCTCCTCTCTGATGGCATGAATCAATGCAGAGCAGTCAGTGACGGATCAACAGCGGCCAGGTGCCCTAGGTGGCAGTGCACCCTAGGCAGCCGCCTACTCTGCCTAGTGGTAGAGCCGGCCCTGGATGACACTGAGGAGGAAGAGGACATGGGATAGAGGAGATGAGACTGATGGAAGAGGAAGAGGACATGGGATAGAAGAGATGAGACTGCAGGAGGAGGAATGGAATGGAGGAGATAGGATGGAGGAGGAGGACATGGGATAGGGGAGGAAGAGGACATGGGATGGAGGAGGAGGACATGGGATGGAGAAGATGAGACTGATGGAGGAGGAAGAGGACATGGGATAGGGGACATGAGACTGCAGGAGGAGGAATGGAATGGAGGAGATAGGATGAGGGAGGAGGAGGACATGGGATGGGGGGAGATGGAACTGGAAAAGGAGGACATGGGATGAAGGAGGACATGAGCACATGGGATGGGACTTGGTGGGACGGCCAGTGGAGGGCCCTGGGGAATGTTGATGGTCAGGTCCGGAGGTGGGGGGGGGGGGGCCCAGGCCGAAAGCTGTGTAAGGGGAAGCAAAATTTCTGATGGCTGCCCTGGTTATATGCCACATGATACAGCCCAATGATTTCTGATGTGTCCCATGTTCACCCCCAGACATCATAGCACACTCTTATCAAGTTCTGTATATTTTCCCCTACTGTTCCTGATGCAGACACCCAGGTGATGAATGCCCACCCAGGAGGGATCACAGTTAGTTCAGCACTCACCCAGCTGCGGCATCCAGTGTCGGTGTGCCTGGCAGCAGCTTCTCCTTCTTACACGTCTTCATCATCACGCAGCACATTGCATATCTCCATGCAGCACATCACACATCTCCATCACCATGCATAACATTGCACATCTCCATGCAGCACATCATACGTCTCCATTGCCATGCAGCTCATCTCCATGCAGAACATCGCACATCTCCATAACACTGTAAACTTCTAGCACATATTACAGTATGTATTGGCCTTCAGTTTACACCACTCTGTTATCCAGCCACATCACATTAGCTACAGCACATTACACATTGCCATGTAACTCATGGCACACCTCAACATCCATCACACCCCTCCATGCAGCTCATGGGGCACACTTTCCTCTCACACTTTTTCCACACATATGGTTCGCCCTTACCCCCCCCCCCCGCTATGGTATGGCAGTGGTGCCCACACAACACACCTCTCCTATCACCATAGCACAGAACTTGGTCACATGACCTGGCCTCACTTCTGGGCTTTCTCACCAATGGAATGAAGCGGCTTTACTCAGGCAACCCACAGGCAAACAAACTCCCACTTCTCCTCCCGCTCCAGTTGATTGACTGTTCATTCCCAGGCTGAGGGAGGTGATTGGCCGCCCCCCTGCCGTTCTGAGTTGGTCCTGCAGTGCTTTCTCCAAAGAGTTGTCTCCTCACTTCCTGTGAGTAAAGCACTAAGTCAAAGTGTTGTGTGTGATCCGGAGGAGGCAGGCGGTGTCGGGACAGTGTGAGGACAATGTGCTCTCTCTCCGCAATGGCCTCATTATCTGCCCGTTAGTGAAGTGTGAGGAGCCTGTGTGTGCCTGGAGCTGCTCAGAAGACTCTGTGTGGCAGCTGTGGCACGCGTGCCATGGGTTCGCCATCACTGGTATAGTACGAAGTTAAGTATAAAGTGCAAAAAAAATAAATAAATGATGGCAGCGTGTTAAATGTGATAAAATTTGATATGTGATAAAGTGTACGTCAGAACAAAAAATTTGAAGTAGAGCTGTTACTGGAGTCTAAATTATGATGTCACAGAACACAGAGTGGCTGCTTAGTCATTTGTTTTTGTAGCATTTAACCAGTTCACACCCTGCGTGGAAAGAGGGCTCAATGAGAGAAATGCCAGTATGACCATTGAAACCCAGCAGCTTGCCGGTTTGGACCCTCTGCTGAGGAATGGATGAGACCCAGGCTTGGAGACTGCTATTTTCTGTAACCCGTTATCTGTTAAGTAAATGTTATATCTTATTTGTACAGTACAGGACACAAACAAAGTATTCTTAGACCCTAGTTCGAAGACACACCACCCTGGGCGCCTCCTCTATAAGCTTTCCTCACTCTGTGAATCCTCAGTTTTGTGCTAGTGTTCTAAGGTGTTAGACCTCTTTTCCTTCACTGAAAAACCAATGTTAGTTTAACTAGTAAGCTAGAAGATCCCAAACTCTCCCTATTTAGGAACCTCTACCTCTGCAAAACCTAGAGCCCTAATCGCTCTACCCAGGCTTCAACTTCCAAACTTAAAATCAGCCTTTCTTTTCGGTGCAAGACCTGAGCCACAAAGTCCAGCAAGTCTTCTATAAAGCCCACTTCCCATTAAAGAAACACCCTTAGTCCTAAGAGTGGGGAGGGCGTCTGTTACAATTTGCCTCTCTTTGGTTCACAGATGTCCCAGACCTGTGGGCTCAATCATTGGTTTCAAGAGGGTACAAAATAGAGTTCAAAACTCTACCCCTTATCACTTTTTTTATTTCAAATCAACCAAAGACTTTTCATGGATAGTCAGATTTGCAAAATGCCCTGAACCATGCCTTGTTCCAGGGAGTAGTGTTCATGGTACCAAAGCGCAATGGGGGTATTTGTCCTATTCTTGACTTAATATCCCCCAACAAATACCTTCAAATTCTAAAATTTAATTTGGAATCTGCAAGGTCAGTAACTGCCTCTCTAAGCCAACAGGAATACATGGTATCTGTAGACATCCAAGATGCCTATCTGCATACTGCCATTTATCCATCTTACCAGTGCTTTTTGTGCCTTGCAGTGGCAGACAATCACTTCCAGTGTGTTGCACTGCCTTTTGGCCATTCCTCTGCTCCCAGAGTATTCATAAAGGTCCTAGCACCTCTTTTTGCCCTTCTCAGAACATACAGGTCATCTAGACGACCTTCTCCTCAATTCCTTTCCAGGGCAAACATCCGCAGGACAATTCAGACTCACCAGGCTTTTTACTGGGTGATCAGTTTAAAAAAGTCTTCTCTTTATCATTCTCTTCGCCTGGAATACTTAGGTCTGGTCCTGAACACATCCCAAATAAAGGTTTTCCATCCAAAACAGAAAATGATTTCTCTTAAGAGACCACGCTTGAGAACTGAGGTCAAAGACATCCCGTAATGAGATTTTCAATAAGAGTTTTAGGCCTCATAGCAGCCTCTTTTGAGGCTGTACCATTTGCCCAATTTCATTCAAGGCCTCTCCTACACAACAACTTTTTGACCTGGAGCAAGAATGTTCCTTCTCCCAACCTACCCATGTTTCTGTCCAGCTAAGCAAGGAATTCTCAAACTTGGTGAATCTCCAGTCCAGTCTTAACAATATGGAAGTCAACCCCTTTCCTTCCCTATCACTGGAAAGTCATAACAGTTGCCAGTCTTTTAGGCTGGGGAGAAGTGTTTCAGTCCTTCATGATCCAGGGAATATGGTCACCTGTGGAAGCCAAGCTACCCATGAAAATCCTTGAGCTCAGAGCAGTTCAGATGACTCTGCAACAGTTGACCCTCCTTCTGTGAGGACACACATTCAGGGTTCAGTCAGACAAGGTCACAGTTGTGAATTACATCAACCTTCAAGGGGGCACCGGGGATCTTACAGCCTTGAAGGAAGTAAAACAAATAATCTCATGGATGGAAACTCACTGTCCTTTGATTTCTGCTGTCCACATCCCAGGAGCAGACAGCAATGGGCCCTTCACCCAGACATGTTCAATTTGATATGCCAAAAATGTAAACATCCTAGCCTCCAGATTCAACTACATACTAATTCTGTAGCCAGGACCAAGGATCCTCAGGCTCTGGCCCGGTCACAGTTTAGGCTACTCTCCACCTTCCATCCAGTATGAATCTTGCCTCATCTGCTCAAAAAGATAGAGCAAGAGAGGAAAACAGTGATTCTCATTACACCATACTAGTCCAGAAGTTCCAGGTATATGGACATACTCAGGCTCTCTCTTTAAAGGCATGGCTGATGAAGCCTAAGTATTAAAAGACTGAGGGGTCTCTGAGTATGTTAATCCTACCGTGCTGCAAGCAGGAAAAGCCACTTACAGGAAGATCTATCGTACCTGGATATCTCTTTTTGCCTGGTGTGAACACAGCAAACACATACAGTCCCAGAGAGTACTCTTTCCTTGCATTCTGGCCTTCCTACAATCAGGGCTTTATGAGAACTTGGCCTTAACCCTTCCACTGCCAGAGCCATTCTTGAGTTTTTTTTACACACGTTTAAAAAAAATCAATTTAGACCTGAAGAATAGTTAAAATCCCCAAAACATTATATCTTCTTGTGGAAATATAAAACGGTGGTAGTTCTAATTTTTTATGCCACACATTTGGGCAAGGGTTTATCGAGCACAACATTTCAGTAAAAAATACACCAAAGTTAATTTTAGTGCACACAATGCAATATGTTATCCATTTTTAAAAAAAAAGAAAATATAAAAGAAAATGTTGCACCAAGTAAATAGATACCAAACATGTGAAGCTTTAAATGTGTGCATGCCTGCAAGATGACATTGAGCCTTGGTACCCTATATTTTTGGTGCTTTAAAAGCCCCTAAAGGTCATCAGTTTAGAGTCGACCATGAATATTGGGCTTAGAATTATTGTTCTCACTCTGTGATGTATAGTATCTCACAAAACTGAGTACACCCCTCACATTTTTGTAAATATTTTATTATATCTTTTCATGTGACAACACTGAACAAATGACACTTTGCTACAATATAAAGTAGTGAGTGTACAGCTTGTATAACAGTGTAAATTTGCTGTCCCCTCTAAATAACTCAACACACAGCCATTAATGTCTAAACCGCTGGCAACAAAAGTGAGTACACCCCTAAGTGAAAATGGCCAAAGTGTCAATATTTTGTGTGCCCACCATTATTTTCCAGCACTGCCCTAACCCTCTTGGACATGGAGTTCACCAGATCTTCACAGGTTGCCACTGAAGTCCTCTTCCACTCCTCCATGACGACATCACGGAGCTGGTGTATGTTAGAGACCTTGCGCTCCTCCACTTTCCATTTGAGGATGCCCCACAGATGCTCAATAGGGTTTAGGTCTGGAGACATGCTTGGCCAGTCCATCACTTTTAACCTCAGCTTCTTTACCAAGGCAGTGGTCGTCTTGGAGGTGTGTTTAGAGTCGTTATCATGTTGTAATTCTGCCCTGCAGCCAAGCCTCCGAAGAGAGGGGATCATGCTCTGCTTCAGTATGTCACAGTACATGTCGGCATTCATGGTTCCCTCAAATAACTGTAGCTCCCCAGTGCCGGCAGCACTCATGCAGCCTCAGACCATGACACCATGCTTGATTGTACGCAAGACACACTTGTACGCAAGACACACTTGTCTTTGTACTCCTTACCTGGTTGCCGCCACACATGCTTGACACCATCAGAACCAAATAAGTTTATCTTGGTCTCATCAGACCACAGGACATTTAATCCATATCCTTAGTCTGCTTGTCTTCTTCTGTTTGCGGGCTTTCTTGTGCATCATCTTTAGAAGAGGCTTCCTTCTGGCATGACAGCCATGCAGACTAATTTGATGGTGAGTGTGGTGTATGGTCTGAGCATCTTCAACCTCTGCAGCAATGCTGGCAGCACTCATACGTCTATTTCCCAAAGACAACCTCTGGATATGACGCTGATCACGCATACTCAACTTCTTTGGTCAACCATGGTGAGGCCTGTTCTGAGTGGAACCTGTCCTGTTAAATCGCTGTATGGTCTTAGCCACCATGCTGCAGCTCAGTTTCAGGGTCTTGGAAATCTTCTTATAGCCTAAGCCATCTTTATGTAGAGCATACATCTTCAGAGAGTTCTTTGCCATGAGGTGCCGTGTTGAACTTCCAGTGACCAGAGTGAGAGCGATAACACCAAATTTAACACACCTGCTCCCTTGTCACATGAAAAGATATAATTAAATATTTACAAAAATGTGAGGGGTGTACTCACTTTTGTGAGATACTGTATGGGTAATATGGGTATCATAAGTGACATTTTCATTCACAGGCAATCCCAGTGTGTGTGTTTAAGCTCATGTGTGCGTGTACACGGGGGCAATACAGGCTACAATATTTTTTTTGGGGGGGGGGGGGGGTCTGCATACTCACGA
>BLSH010024769.1:1179473-1194854 GCA_018402905.1 Glandirana rugosa | reverse complement strand
TAAGTGCTTGAGTGTAATTATAGTGTTTTACTTTCAGTAAAACTTTATTGTGTATAAAGTTGTGTAGAGCCACTGCCACAAGACATACGGTGAAGGTAGTTAGGAGATTAAGCACTCTGAAAGGACAGGTTTCAGCCATGTCCGTTCACTTTTAAACACCTATGGCCTACCTGTACCTTGCAATAAGCCCCCATTGCAGCGTCCTGTGCTTCCTTGGGATCTCAACTTGGTTCTCTGCCCTGCAGGAACCATCCTTAGATGACCTCTCCTAAAAAGTAGCCTTTTTGGTTTCTACCACATCTCTCAGATGTGTCTCTGAGTTAGTGGCCCTTTCTTGAAAGGAGCCACCCTGCATACTTCACAAAGACACTGTTGTCTTACACCTCAATGTGGGCATAAGGATGGTAAGAATATGTCCTGCACCAAAGAAAATCTCTCTTCAGTACCTGGACAGAATATGTGCCATTAGAGTCTACCTCAAAGCTACAGCTTCAGACAGATAGATTCCCTATTTGCCCTCTCCTCACAAGGGACACCCTGCTTCCAAGTCCACTAAGATGTGATGGATAGGAAATTTGACCGCTAGGGTTTACAATCTCAAGGACAAATCTCCTCCTCTGCTTTTATGTGACCATTCCAAGAGGGAGGTGGGAATTTTCTGGTCCTCTGTTCATATCAGTCTTCTGCAAATGCAACTTTTGGCCACACTGAAGGTGGGTCATTTTGACCTTTGTTGTTGTTGGACCTATTGGCACAGCATGTCCTTGAAAGCGTTGCCATGGTCCAATCACCTGAAGGCACCAGTCTATGAATCATTTGCCTGTGACTTGTACTGTACTCCAAGATATGACATTTCAAGGTTAGTCAAAATTCCTTTTTCATTTTTTTCAATTGTGTGTGTGTTATTACCCTGGTACTGTGTTGAGAGCCTTAAATCGCATACAGTATACTGTATACATTGGTATCAATGTGAGGAAAACTGTCCCACGCACCAGTGAATGAAAATGGGAAGAACACTGGCCCTTACATTGGTGGTCAATGGGAAGAAGACTGTACCTACACTGGTGTAATTTGCAGAAAGAATGTTCCTTCCATTTGTCAGAAGTCTTATTTCTATGTATGTATATTTGTTCATTACATAAGCAGGCCAAAATTATGCTGTATAAACTATGTAAAAAAAATCATACAACTTTATAAAGCACAGTGATGTGATTTACAATTGTACTTCAGAGAAACAGAACTTACAGAAAGCCCATTGGAAAAAAAAAATTATCAAATGAACCCCAATGAAGTATTCAGGGGCAAATCTAGAAAATCACAACTGGCCATTTCAGGTCTAATAGGCTAGTTATTATCAAACAAAAGGGCATGGGGAGCTGGGAAATGCCCTGGGAGAAATATACCAATGCAAAACAATAAAAAACAATACCATTCAGCAGGGAGAGGGTTTTAATTTTCATGCGAAGTCGAGGGCGACATTAGAAAACACAAATTCTTTCAGTTACCTGATTGGGAGATGCCTGCATTTGGTGTTACAAAAAAGTACTATTCTCACAGCCAGCAACAGCGACATCATATTCTGGCATCACATCATTTGGATGTCTAATTAAACTTTTTTTTTTTTTTTTAAATGATTCAGATTCATAACTAGGAACAAAAAATTACTTTTTTTTTGGGGGGGGGAGGGTGCAGCACCAGCGATAAAAGGCATGAATTGACCAGTGGGAGTAGCAGCCACAACAGATCTAAAAGCTATAGGAAAGTGTACTCTTAAAAAAAACAAAGCTTAAAGTGTCACTAACTCACATCATAAAAAACTCTCAATAAATGCTGTATTCCATGCTGTTCATACTCACTCAGTCACTATGAGATCTGTTTTCTGCAAAAAAAACCTGGTTGATCCTGCTACTTTCTATCTCCACCTTCTGTTCATGTCCCCAATTTAGCTAGTGATTTTCCAACTGTGGTGGCAACTCTGCACATGCTCAGTTTTCAGTGGGTTTCTATGCTAAGCATTTCCTCCCTATCACATCTGAGCAGCCCATGTGACTATAGAGTCACAGAGGTAAATGACAGCCCACTACTTTCCTCCTCCTCCATGCCCACTAACCAGCTAAACACAATGGGGGCAGGATATTACATACAATTAATGGTGGATTCACCTCCCTCTTATTCTGAGAGCCTGGAGGGGCATGACAGCCTGTGACTGGCAGAAATCTGCTCCACACCATGTTATTTCCACAAAATAATAAAGATTTAATTTCAATATATATATATATATATATATAGGGAGAGAAGCACGACAAGGGGTTTAAGAGGCTCATCTTAAATAGGTAGGCAAGAGGATGGGCATGGGGCCACGCCAATAGGCCAGAGGTAAGCTTCATTCTCGCTGTAAATTTCCTAACCTCACTCATGCATCTTCAACAGCTTTACTAACCACGCAATTGTTGCTTCTGCTTCTTTTGGAGCATAAGAAAAAATGTCCCCTAATCACCCCAATGCCCAGAGTCTCATTATCAGTTTGGCAAAACAGGAGGCTTTACAGCTGCTTCCGTTCCAACTGGAGGAGTGAGCTCCAATTTGGCCTGTGCTGCACCATAGTGGCAAATACCCAGTTGCCTTTTTTTTTGCCCAGATGCCCATGTCTGCTCTCCACCAGCATGTGCCAGGTAATGTCTCTGTGTTATAAAACTGCAAGGTCAGAATCAGGGTCCACACTGGGTAAATTTGCTGGCTGCTAAGAAGGATGAAGGACAGGGCACTCTGCTGGTGTTGCCCTGCATTTTGGTGATAGCACAGATATCTCTTCCCCTTTAACCACAATGGCTTCATCTGGTGACTCCTCCAAACCATCAGTCCCCCCAAATGCCCATGCAATGGCCAAGGTAAAATGCTGCTATGCAGTTTTTCAGGTTGTATACATGGGGTCATGAGCCACACTGGACAAGAGATTCTGGAAGGTCTTTAGAGGCAGGCAGGATGAGCACACACCAGCGTGTGCCAGGCAACGTTGTATGTGACAATGGCACCAACCTGCTTGCTGCACTTTGGCAGGGAGGTTCACATACACACACACAAACGTACCTTGCCTGGCAGATGTCCTGAAGCTGGTGGTGCAGCGGATCCTGGTTAGATATCCTGTGACTGGTCAGAACAGTATGCGACCATGCTAGGTGTCTATACCCATAAAGTGATCACCTGGCCAAAATGCATTGGCAACACAATCTGCCTGTCAAGCACCTAAAATGCAATGCATTCACCTTATGTTGGCAATGCTGCAGAGGCTGGGCCAGGAGCATCAGACCATCATCATGTCAGTAAATTCCGATTCAGGATGTGCGCAAGAGCTTACCATTTAAAGAGGCGAGACGGGCAGAAGAGTGAACGGTGATGAGACAGGAGAAAACCAATACGATTGCTATGGTGTTCCTGCTGGAGCACACATTGTGTGATGTAATAGACTGGACCTGGAAGCACATCATAAGGGGGATTTTCTGCTGTATCAGGGCCAACAGGTTCCTTTGGCTACTGTTTCCACCGCTGTGGACAGAAGCATCAGAAGGCAGAGGAGTAGAGTTTGGTGCAGGAGGTGAGAAGGACATTTGGGGCAGCTACAGGGGGTACATTTCACCCCTTCCTGACGCAAAGGGAAAATCATATAGGTTTCCATGCAACCATTTAAGTGGGAGCATATGATATAAAATGTTTTTTTTTCCATAAATTTAGATACACTTTAGTATTTGAAGGGCCTATCTATTCAGTGATATTTCCGCTAAAGGTGAACCCACAACTGGCGGGCGGTCACATGACGAGTGGGAGCGTGAAGTTCTAGACGCTTGGAGCCGGAGCTCCGTCATTCCTGTGGTTTCCAGCATGCGATTGGAGGGCCCCCTCTTTCCACCCTCCCTGACCCCTGCACTAAATACAAGCACAAGTACCCCATGTTCATCTCCAAAAATCACCTGGTGAAAACATGACGGACAGCATAGAGACATCAGGCGGGAGCAAAATAAAAAATGCGCCTACCAACACAGATATTCTCCAGTCTATCGCAACGTGTATGCATTAACAGTTAAAATAGACAGTCTGGCAGTGGACATAGGTGTAATAAGACATGATATGGATAAATTCAGGGAGAGGGTGTTGGAGGTGGAAAAACTTGCCTCTGCAGTAGAAGACATGGTAAAAACAGATAATAAGGAAATTCATGCACTACAGTTCCAAGTTCGGGCCTTACAGGGGAAAATGATAGACACTGAAAGCCGACTAAGGAGAAACAATGTGCGTATTCTGGGATTGCTGGAACGCACGGAAGGCAGTAAACCAGCTGAATTTGCAGAACATCTCCTGACTATTGTTTTAGGCCTGATTGAGAAATCACCAACATTTTTGATAGAACGGGCTCATAGAGTCCCTATGTCTTTGCCAAAACCAGGGGCCTTTCCTCACCCTTTTTTGATATGGTTATTGAACTATAGAGATAGGGATAATATTTTGATGGCGGTTAGAATTAAGAAGGTGCAATTTGAGGACTCTAAGTTACTTTTTTTTCCTTATTATCCCCCTGAGATACAGCAACAAAGAAGAACCTTTACGGATGTCCGCAAAAGACTGAGAGACAAGGGATTGAAATTCAGCCTCCTATTCCCTAGTAAATTACACGTGATAGATGGGGATCGCACAATTTTTTGAAACTCCAAAAGCAGCAATAGAGTGGTTAGATGCTCATTAGGGGAGTAGGGGATGGAGTGGAGTGGGGGGGCATAAGATAGGAGCATAGGATGTAAAGTACAGTGACATGGATTTAATGTGAGTCTGTATGAGTCTACATATTAGCATGCGCAGCTGCGCCATATAGTATATAATATATAGTATATAGTATATATATATATATAGTATATAATATGACACATTATATAATACTGCACTTAGGATTGTTGTATATAATATTGCACTAAGACAGTTATAATAGTATGGCTTCCCCCCACAATTTAACTTTTTTTTTTCTTAGAATATAAATAAAACACAAACATGATATATGGAGGGAGAGTATATGTTTCCCCCCTACCACTTAAACTGCACAGTAAAATTTTTTTTTTTTTTTTTTACTCCTTTTTTTTACCACTAAAGCCTTGTTATGAGTATTTGAGAACACAAGCAAATCCTTTTTTTTTTTTGTTTTTCTCTTTTCTTTTGGGAAAATACATCTGACGTGGTATAACCATGTCTGTTCCTTTTTGGGGTAATTTGGGGTTGAAGCCCTCCTTTTTTGTCTCCCTGAGGAGTCTAATATGTGTGAATGGTGGGTAAGGAGGAAGAGGGGGGGGGGGGGGCAGGGTTTCTTTGGAATGTTGTTGCGGGGGGGGGGGTGGAGTTGTGAATGGTATTGGGTGGGATAAGGGGAATGGTGTAACTTGCTTGCCTTCTTAATATATGGGTGTGGGGGACTGGATCGCCTCAGAAGCTCCATATGAACGTCAACTTCGTATTAGGGTGATGGATGTAAAGAACACTTTCGCGGTTGTATCATGGAATGTCCGAGGACTACACTCAAAGGTTAAATGTGCATTAATGTTTAAATATCTAAATGCATACAATCCACACCTGATCCTGTTACAGGAACACATCTGATGGGAAATAAACAGCTGGCACTAAAAAAAGCATGGATTCAGAAGGCTTATATTTATCATGCCACGTACTCCTCCTATGCTAGGGGGTAACGATTTTAATTAATAAATCCCTGCCATGTAATATTGGGAAAATATACATTGATCCACAAGGAAAGTTTATTGTGATTTTGTTTACGTTGTGGCATCAAAATTATGTTGTGTCAGCAGTGTATGTTCCCCCTCCTTTCTCCCTGGGGGTATTAGATGTGATTATGGAAAAAGCCATCCCACATTTGCCAGCAAAACTGCTTGTGATGGGTGACTTTAATTCCATCCTATTCCCGGATTTGGATAGACCTATACCACTCAGGGCTATTTAGCAGAACTATATAACTGGGCACAGGCGATGGGGGTGACAGAAATCTGGAGGTGGAAGCATCCGGAGGAGAGGGCGTACTCTTGTTTTTCCACACATATAAAACATCTTCTAGAATAGATTTGGCTTTTGCTAACTCAGCATTACTTGCAGACGTTGAGGTTTCATACTTGTCAAGTGGCCTTTCGGATCACAGTCCTCTAAAAGTAATGTTACGTATCTCGGCAGGTAGAGACCCGCCACTGTGGCGATTGGGTCCACAATGGATCACTCAGCCAAATATAAAAAAAAGTATAACACCTATATTAATGGAGTACTGGGAAAGAATGAGGGATCTTCCTCTGCTGATATAGTATGGAATGCTTTTAAAGCCTATATACGAGGTCAATATATTTCAGCTATAGCAGCATTTAGAAAGAATCAAACACTGGGTACTAGACAACTAAAGGATAGAGTGGAACAACAAAAAGGAGATATATGCGGTGGACCCAAGCATCAGCAACTTTGAATTACTAATGGTAACACAACTTAGTCTAAACCTCCATATTAAAGAACTAGTTGGCTTGGACCAATGAAATAATAAGAAAAATTTCTTTGAGCAGGGGGATAGAAACAGGAAATTTTTGGCTATGTTGGCAAATCAGGACCACTCAGCAACAAATATAGCTGCAGTTATGACCCCTAAAGGAGAGGGAGCCTCTTCTCCGGATGCTATTTTAGACGCCTTTAGGCACTATTATAGCTCCCTTTATGCTTCCTCACTCCCCGCCGACTTCTGTCCGGAGAACCTATCAGTCCTGTTGGACCGGGTGGCCTTGGGATGGTTGTCGGATGAGGAGGGCATTAGTTTGTCCAATAACAGCAGAGGAGGTCCTAAAAGTAATTAAATATTTTCCAAATGGAAAGGCTCCAGGTCTTGACGGACTTCTGATTGAATTATATAAAGTCTATGGCGATGTCTTGGCCCCAAGGTTAGCGGCTCTGTTTACCGAATGCTTAAAAAAGGGGCGCTTCCAGAATCAATGAGGTCTGCTCATATAACCCTGATCTATAAAGAAGCTAAGGATCCAAAGTTATGTTTTTCATATAGACCCATAGCGTTATTAAAAAGTGACATCAAAGTATTGACGAAATTGCTTAACATCCAAATGCAGCCATTACTCCTATCAATTATAGACTCTACATGGTATCAAAACTATCGGCCAAGTGATACGGCAAAGAGAATTGGTACCATATGCACAATTTAATATAGAATACAGCACCCCTGAAACCTTCTTCTTTAGATACAGGCAACTTTCTCATGCGATACAGAGTCAGTTTTCGGGGAGTTACCCACAAATATGGGAATCCGCCCTGGAACAGGGGGGAAGAGCGGAGGGAGGGAGGAAAACCATATCAAGAATATATGCCCATTTTATGGAAATATCAGTATTAGATTTGAGGGAACTCCGATCAAGGTGGTCTAGGGATACTCCATATTTGGATGAAGAGGATTGGCAGGAAATATGGAAAATGCAGTTTCAAGCTTTGGAGTCCCTACGGGATAAATTGATACAGTTTAAAATAAGGCATCAGGCATATTTAACACCATATAGAATGCATAAGATGAATGCCACATATCCCCAGAGTTGTTGGAGATATGGGCATAGCCCAGGGGATTTCACTCACATATTTTGGACATGTCCAGAAATCAGTAATTTTTGGTTAGAGGTACTCAATGCTATAGCCCAGGTTACGACAGTTAGTGTGGAGAAGAAAATGGAAATATGTATATTGGGACTGATAAGAAAGGAAGCCACTACAGCAGCAAAAAAAACACAGATTAGTCTATTACTGGTCTATGCAAGAAAAGCAATTTCACTTAATTGGAAAAAAAATAGGATTTTTTGACTTACCGTAAAATCCTTTTCTCTGAGTTCATTGATGGACGCAGCCTCTCAATCTTGACACGTGGGTTATGCACCTTTTACTAGGAGTAGACTAGGCAGAACATAGTTCTGACAAAAAGCAAGATAGCCCCTCCCAGGGGGCAGTCCTCACTCTGCATAACCCCCTCCGCCCTGCTAGTACTTCAGTTCGTAACAAGCAGTACAAACTCAGAACACAGAGGGGTGGGTGCTGCGTCCATCAATGAACTCCGAGAAAAGGATTTTACGGTAAGTCAAAAAATCCTATTTTCTCTTTCGTTCATTGACGGACGCAGCCTCTTAATCTTGACATGTGGGGACATCCCAAAGCAGTGTCAACCAAAGAGGGGTGGGTAACACAACAAAAACTGTACCCAACGGAAAATCTCCGGGAGGCGCCAGACGCGCCTACACCGCTGCCTGCAAAACTTTGCGGCCAAAAGCAGCATCCGCAGATGCTGACACATCAACTTTGTAAAACTTTGCAAAGGTGTGCACAGAGGTCTAAGTGGTAGCCTTGTACACCTGAGACACCGACGCTTGGTGTTGGAAAGCCCAGGAAGTACTAATCGCCCTGGTGGAATGAGCCGTGACCGGAAAAGGGGGTTCTTGACCCCGAACCTCATACGCACGGGTCACAGTCTGTCTGATCCAGCGCGAGATAGTGGCCGACGAGGCCGCCAGCCCTTTGCGCAGTCCATCCGCCACCACAAACAGTGCGTCCAACCTCCGAAAGGAGGCCATGGCCGAAAAGTACACCTGCAGAGCCTCAACCACATCCAAAGAGTGCAAAGCAACCTTCCTAGGATGTGACGGGCGCGGACACAAAGGAGGAAGAACAATGTCCTCATTAATGTGAAAAGAGGAAACCACCTTCGGAAAAAATGAAGGAGATGGACGCAGCACCGCCTTGTCCTTATGCAGGACCAAGTAGGGAGACCTGCAAGACAAAGCCGCCAACTCAGACACCCGCCTGGCGGATGTGATGGCCACCAAGAAGGCCACCTTTTGCGAGAGCAACAGCAAAGAAATGTCTCTGATCTTTTCATAAGGCTTCATATGGCTTCTGCAGTTCTGAAAGTACCAGGTTCAGGTCCCACGGCGCCAGGGGCGACCGCACCTGAGGGGCCACATGACGTACCCACTGTATAAACGTACAAATCAAAGAGTGCGTCGCTAACGGACGCTGGAAAAGAATCGCTAGGGCAGAAATCTGCCCCTTGAGGGTACTCAATGCCAGTTTTTGATCCAGGCCTTGCTGAAGAAAGGCCAGTACACGAGCCACTGAAAAGGAATGGGGGTTCCACCCCCCAGCCTCGCACCAGGCAATATAAGCCTTCCAGGTGGGGTGATAGATCTTGCGAGACGTGGACTTACGTGCCTTAAGCATGGTGGGGATCACTGACTCAGAGACCCCCCTATCCCTCAATACCTTGGATTCAATAGCCAGGCCGTCAAAGCCAGCGAGTGTAAAGCTGGGTGCAGTATGGGCCCCTGCGACAGCAGATCTTCGCCTAGCGGAAGCCGCCAGGGAACATCCGTTACCATCCGTACCACGTCGGCGTACCAAGGACGCCGAGGCCAATCCGGAGCCACCAGGATAACCAGAATCCCCTCCACTTCTATCCTGCGCAACAGGCGCGGAAGAAGCTTGAGAGGAGGGAAGGCGTAAAGAAGCCGGTACCGAGACCATGGAGCCACAAAGGCTCGCACCTTGCGATTGAACCGGGATGCCAACAGATCCACGTCTGGCGTGCTTCACCTCTGGCAGATCTGACAGAACACTTCCGGATGCAGGGACCACTCTCCCTGATCCACAGTCTGGCGACTGAGAAAGTCCGCCTGCCAATTCTCTACACCCGGAATGTAAACGGCGGAGATGGCCGGCACATGAAGCTCTGCCCACCTCAAAATGTGGATCGCTTCCGCGGCTGCTGCCACGCTCTTTGTGCCGCCCTGATGGTTTACATACGCCACCACCATGTTGTTGTCCGACTACACCCGAACCGGGCGATCATGCACATTGATCAGGAAGGTGGGACTCCTCTGAGGACCATCGGCCCTGGGCAGACAACCGCCCCAGGACTCCTCCCCAGCCCGCTAGGCTGGCGCCGGTCGTGACAATTGACCATACCAGGGGAAGGAATGACTTTCCCAGACTCAACGCCGGGGCCCGCAGCCACCAGGCAAGAGCCCCCCTGGTCTGGTGATCCAACATGATCACCCGATCCAGAGACAACAGAGACTTGTCCCACTGCAGCAGAATTGCCCGCTGCAGGAGCCGGGTGTGACTCTGGGCATACGGTACCGCCTTGAAGGCCGACACCATGAGCCCCAACACCCACATGCAGAAACGTAAGGAGGACCACCGTCGTGACAGCAGAGCCCGTACCACAGTATGCAGCGTCAGCAACTTGGCCGGAGGCAAGAACACCCTCGCCTGCTATGTGTCGACTCCTGGAGGTTGATCAACCAGCTGAAGTCCCGCAGGGAGGCCAGGGTTATAGAGACGTTGTCCTCCAGGGCAGGAGCCGACTCCACCCTCAGGAGCAGATCGTCTAGATAGGCCACCACAGCAATGCCCCTCTGCCTCAGCAGAGCCAGCACCGGAGCCAACAGCTTGGTGAAGACTCACAGAGCGGAAGCTAGGCTGAGGGGGAGAGCCACAAACTGGTAGTGGAGGTCCCCCACCATGAAACGCAGGAAACGCTGATGCCGGACACAAATAAGAACGTGGAGGTACGTGTCCCTGATGTCCAGAGAAGCCAGGAAATCCCCCTGGCGCAGCGCGGCCACGACCGAACGGACTGATTCCATCCTGAATTTGCGCGCCTTCACAAAGTGATTGAGCCCCTTCAGGTCCAGAACCGGCCTGACTCCATTATTCTTTGGAACCACAAAGAGGTTGGAATAAAACCCGCGGAACCGTTCCACCGGAGGGACTGGGACAATCACCCCCTGCTCTAACAGAGCCTGGACGGCCCCAAACAGAGCTAGCCAACGCCCCGGAGGAAGTCTCAGATTTGAGGGGAAGAACCTGTCTGGGGCAGGGTACAGAACTCTATCTTGTACCTGGGCAACACCACCTCTCGCACCCAAAGATCCGAGATGTGGGTGGTCCACCGGTCCGTGAACCCTAGAAGCCAACCCCCCACCCGAGCGTCAGGCGGGGGCAATCCATCATGCGGAGGCGGGCTTCTCCTCCGCCTTCCCCGACTTGCGCTGCCAGAGACACTTCTGGTTCCCTGCGGTAGCCTTGCCGGACCGATTATCCGCGCCCGCTGCACCGGGCGCATGAAAAAAAACACTTCAGAGTAGAAAAAGAGGGACCCTGTTTTCGGCATTGCTCCCACCGTTTGGGTTCTGGAAGAAAAGTACTCTTCCCCCCAGTGAAATCCTTAATGATCTCATCCAGGGAAGTCCCAAACAGCCAATCGCCCTGAAACAACAGGTCCGTGAGGCCTTTTTTCAACGCATGGTCGCCCGACCAGCACCTTAGCCAGAGCAGCCGTCTAATGATGATCGCAAAAACTGCGAGTTTTGACAGCATGGGAGCTACATCCAAGGCCACATCGCATAGGTACCTCAGACCCTGCGCCAGCTGGTCAGCCAGCTGCAACGACTCCGAAGGGACCACGAGGTCCCCCAAATCCTTGTGCAACACTGTCGCCCACTCCATGAGTGTCTGCACCACCATCGCTGACGCCAGCACTGGCCGCCCCCTGCCACCAGGAACATAGCCTTAGACACCGCCTCCATCCGCCTGTCGGCTAAATTTTTAAAAGATGGAGAGCCCTCCATCGGGATCGTGGTAACCTTGTTCAGGCGGGCCACCGGCGGGTCTACCACGGGGGACACCCACTTCTGCAACAAGCTATCCTCAAAAGGATAGCACACAGAAAAGCGTTTTGGTAATGCGAACAAATTCTGAGGATGCTGCCATTACTTGTAGACAAACTGGTCAAAATATGTCACATAAGGGTAAACCCTAGGGGCCCGAGCCGGCCTATGGGACCCAAAGGCATAAGCCCCGTCCTGGCCTGGCCCAAACGCAGTGTCTCGTGGACAGCAGCCACCAGGGAGTCCACCAACACCTTCTCCCGCGCTACGGTGGCCCCCTGCTCCTCCTCACCATCAGATGGGTCCAATTCCCCATCCGACAGATCCACGTGGGTCCCTGTGATCACATAACCCCCTTCCGGCTCCGAATCCTCCTCAGAGGATGGGGTGGACGCTTCTTCGCCACCACCCTACCACGGACCGGTTCCACCCGGGCGAGAAACTCCTCCAGAATGGAAGTCAGTTTGTCCAGTGGGACTACAGGTCCCAGCGCCGCCGGAGCCTCCGTGGAGACTTTCGGGACAGAAATGCCCGGTTCAGCCGCCATTGCGCTACCCCCAGACTCTAGTGAGGCCTACAAGCCGCACACCCACCACAGGCCACCCCTCAGTTGCCCCCACACAGCGGTCCGGAAATGCACAGGAGGACCCGCACTGCACCACTACCAGCACCCCAGGGAGAAGCCAGCTATACTTGCTGAAGTCTGCCACTCTGCCTCCACTGCTGCTGCTGCTGGGAACTCCCCCACGCGTGTCGACCGCTCTGTCCAGAATGAGGAACCGTGCCAAAGCACATGCTATTTGCCCATCAGGAGACCAACCAAAAATGGCCGCCGAGCAAACACTAGAGGCCAAAACAACCACAAAATGTCCGCGACTCCGGCAAAATGGCGGCCGGCCCCGGAAAAATGGCGGATTGCCGCATGGCCGGGGGGGGGGCGGGAGAGGAGAGGAACGACCCAGACCACCCACGCCCAGACGGGGGGGGGGGGGGACACCCGCCAGCCCCCCTCAGTGTACTCACCCTTCCAGACGGGCGCAGCGGGTAGCCACCCGAGACAGACCTGCCGCCCCTACAGGTGGGGAGGGAGCTGCCAGCCGTGCGACACTTCGACGCAAGCCGCAGCCCGGTCACTCAGTGCGCTAAGGGACGGCTCGCATCTGTCAGCCGTGCTGGGGAGACTACCTGGGCCTAAAGATCTCCAGCATGTCACCCAGCCAGCTGCTTGATTGCATTCTTCATCAGATAGCTTGAGCAAAACAAAAGAATTGGGGAATCACAGATCCCAGCAGGGAGCCTAGGTGCTACTCCTTGCACTAGGCAGATAAAACTGAAGTACTAGCAGGGCGGAGGGGGTTATGCAGAGTGAGGACTGCCCCCTGGGAGGGGCTAGCTTGCTTTTTGTCTGAACTATGTTCTGCCTAGTCTAGTCCTAGTAAAAGGTGCATACCCCACATGTCAAGATTAAGAAGCTGCGTCCGTCAATGAATGAAACAGAAAAACAGCACCCCCATCACTAACTTTTTGGAAGATGTTGGTTAATAATAATCTGCTCTTATATAACTTATTTAAGTAGGGGTTGTATAAGGAAATTTGAAAAAATATGGTCTAGTTGTATAGAGGACCCCACAACAGCGGTGGGGTAAGGTAGAATAAGTGTGGGAAACAGGGGCAACCCCAAAATAAAATAAGAATAAACATATGGGGGAATGTTATGAGGCGATCCTGGTCATATGTTTGATCTAGAGGGCAAGCAGGTACACCATTGGAATGGGAACAGGTGCGGGGGGGTGAGCAGGATGCTTTTATTGACATATAGTATTAGTCGCTTCTTTTATATAATGGAGGCTCCTGTGGGAGTTGTATGGAAGATATGTTGTGATATATATGTTTTTCGAAAATTAATAACTGGCGGGTCGCCTTTGGCTTCTTGTATCGCCTGGGAACTCCAGCAGTGGTATACAGTATTCTTACCATAGTTCCCTGACCTTGTCTTCGCTCAGCAAGGGGAATTACCACTTCTGATGTTGCTTTCTACATAGTATAAAATATATAAAATTCCAACGCGTAGAGTAGAATGCCCTCTTAATGACTGTGACAGGAGTGCAGACCTAGTAACCCAAGTGCAGAGATCTCAACCCTGGGTCCCCAAGACATGTATAAAGTTATGTGTGGTTAAACTAACTTCCACCGCACCACAGAAATTACAGTTTTGGGTTAACTAACCATTAATCTTAGAGTCACCAATACATAATATTGTTGCACTGATACCAATTTTTATTGGCGAGTACGAGTATCAATACTTTCGTTCAAGTACTCGCCGATACGGACTACCAATACTTTGCAGTGCAATTTGCAATTGTGTGAACCCAGTATAGAAAGGAAGTGCCACCTAATGGACGGTTTATTAAAAATGTTATAACTCACAATAAAGTACATATCTGCTCAAATCCAATTCTGCAATGTGTCCCCATCCCATCGATGATAGAAAACCACTGCCTCTGGAGGTGCTCACAGGGCTGGAGGAGAAGTTCTCGGACCCCTGTGGGTTTAGCGCGGAAGTGATGTCAGCTTGGGGGCAGACTGCTTATACGTCTTCTTCAGCTCTGTGAGCACCTCCGGGCAGCCATGGTTTTCTATCGTTGGTGGGATGGAGACACTATGCAGAGTTGGATTTGAGCAGACTGCCCACTAGATGGCATTTCCCTTCTATACTGGATATACACACACACACACACACACGAGCGGCTGGGAAAATCCTATGCGATTCTGGCAGGAATTGCACTGTAATCCTGTTCAAATTGCATGTGATTCTTTGCAGTGCGATTTGTGCCCATTCATTTTGGCTTGATACAAATTACACCGCAAAGTATCGGTTTTGGCATTCTCACAAGTATTTGTGAAAATGCTTGGTATCAGTGCATCCCTAATACATACATTTAAAACAAATACATCCTATACATATATACACATTATATTTATATTCCCATACATATATATACCATGATAAATAGTATCTCGGGTAACACACACAAAAATGAGACATAGTTTTAGCTCTCCTTACATGTACATAAATTTATTTATAGAGAATCCCATTAACCTGAATAACTCAGGGGCTTTATAAAGCTTTGGCAAATACAAATTATGACAACTTTTCTAGGTTTTATACAAACTGATACCGCAGTTTAACAAATAAAACAAGCAGCGGTTTGCCTCCTTATACCTGAAACAAATTGGTCAAGTGCATAAAATATTGTTGGAATATAAAAACTTTAAAGTGATACTAAACATCTTTATTCTCCAAAAACAAATCCATATGCATCCAATATTAATGGCTCTGTAGTCTATTTTTATGAAATTGCTTCTTACTCTGTTTTTGTAATATTATCTGTGAGATCCTGAACATTTCCTTTTCCCCCTCACTTGTTTTAGTTGGAGTCATATGCACTGCTCTATGCATGTTACACATCCCATAGTCCATGGTCATGGTCCCTAGTCTATCTCAGGAGTGAGCAAGAGAGCGTGGCTATGTTCTTACATATAGCGGGAACCTGGAGAAAGAACATAGCCACCCTTCTAACAGAAAGTTGGTTTACAGCAGCAAAAAAAAAAAAAAAAAAGGAATATCTTCCCACCGATACAAGAA
>BLSH010024769.1:1145040-1160921 GCA_018402905.1 Glandirana rugosa | reverse complement strand
CGCCCAGAGCGCGCAGGGGGCGTGTAAAGGGGCGGACGTCCATGGACGTTCCCCCGGATTTTCAGGTCCGCGCTGTTGACGTCTTTTGTCAATAGCGCGGACCTGTAGAGGTTAAGATAACAAAATAATACATATGTTATTTTTTATGGACATACAGGGCTTTCTTTCTGTAATATTGTCACAAAATTATTTTTTTTTTTATGCAGAAAATTTAACAAAAAAAAAAAAAAACCCTCTTTTTGATAGGTGTTCATTTAAAAATAAATAGTGTTACTATATAGTAAGGTGACCAGATTTTTTACAATTAAATCTGGGGACATATTTTTTTTTATTGGCAAATGGTAAACTATTTTATAAGCATATTTTCCTCAAATGATATATGCAGTACATGTTGTATGTGTTTATGGAATGATTTATGATATATACGTTATTTCTCACATTTCCTCCATGAGAAGAAAAAAGATGCAAAGTGTGAGAAGGGGTCCCCATCCCCAGGAGAGGAGGGGTTCCCACATCCAGAAGAGAAGGGGTCCCCATCCCTAGGAGAGAAGGGGTCCCCATCCCTAGGAGAGAAGGGGTCCCTGTCCCCATCCCCAGGGGAGAAGGGGTCCCTGTCCCCAGGGGAGAAGGGGTCCGTGTATGCTGGGGGGAGGAGGGGTGCTGGCCTGGCAAGCAAGCCTGTGGTGTCCTCCGGCTCTCATACGGCTCCTGCACTGCAACTCCTGTGTGCTTAAACTTTGTATGCACGGGAGCCGGAATGGATGAAGCCAAATCATGGGAGGGGCGAGACTCTGGCTGGGGAAGACACTGGGCTGAGCGGCGTTGCATGGAGCATGAGGGAGGGAGGAGGAGGCAGCTGAACACACGGGCGGGGAGTTTGAGACTAAGAGCAGCCAGTGCGGTAGAGCATGGAGCTCTGCTGCTCACCCCCAGAGGCGACTCTTTCATTAGCCTAATGAAAGAGACGCCCCTCTCAAATCACCACCTTTCCAATAGACCCAGCAGAACCCATGGCAGAGCCGCTCTGCAATCCAGGGACAAATCTGGGGTAAGAGTGGCTCCAGGGACAGTGTCCTCAGTCCGGGGATGTCTGGTCACCCTATACTATAGATAAAAAGTATGAATTGTATTCTATAATGTGCCCTGTTTAAAATGGCACTAAAAGTATGATTCTGGTACAAAGAACTGTAAAGTTTTTTTCCCAAATGTTGTGCTTTTTAAAGAAACAGATTAAATAAAGAAGTTTCAATATTAACCACTTGCCTACTGGGCACTTTCATCCCCTTCCTGCCCTGGCAAATTTTCAGCTTTCAGTGCTGTTGCACTTTTAAATCACAATTGCGCAGTTCCTGTATGAAATTTTTATAATTTTTTCACACAAAATAGAGCTTTCTTTTTGTGGTATTTACTCACCACTGGGATGTTTTATTGTTTGCTAAACTACAAAAGACCAAAAATTTTGAAAAAAAAAAACAAAAAAAGTTTTTCTTAGTTTCTGTAATAAAATTTTGCAAATAAGTAATTTTTCTTCTTCACTGATGTGGCTGCACTGATGGGCACCGATGAGTTGGCACTGATGGGCACTCAAGGCCGGGACTGATGGGACCACACTGATAATCATCTTGAAGTGATGTGGTATTTTAGAAGTAAAAACTTGCGGTACCTGGCACCCGCCGATTCCTTAACCATCCAAACTCATAATATAAACAAAAAAAACTTGTACAGCCAGAAATGTGCAGTAAAAGCAGCGGATTGTGGTGGGTTAGCGAGCAGCAAATGCTACATATGTCCATGCACTTCAGTGAGGTTTTCTGGGCATAAGTAGCACTCCTAATTTAACAGCTTGGGTTTTTAATTGCGCATGCATGGACATAGCTTGATATTCTCTGCAGGTCTCGGCCAATGATTCATGGCTGAGACCTGCTGATCAGCTGTGTCCAATCACAGCACAGAGCCCTGTGTTTACAAACACACAGGGCTCTGTACACTGAGCAGTGCTGTGGCTGTTTCTTTTCCCTGCAAAGCAGAGAGAAAAAACAGCCAGATAGAAAAAAAGCAGCGTACATTACACATTGTTAAAAAGGAACTGCAGTCTGCTCACATAAATTTGTAATATAAACATCTTTACCATTCTGAAGCTTCCCTCCAACCACTCTGCATATTTTATATATACACTGTGATTCTGTACTTGCAAAATATGCAGCAGAAATCTACCTCCACTATGTCTGGCTGCAGCCATTTTAACTGTGGGGAGAGAGAGAGAGAGAGAGACAGAGACAGAGACACAGACACAGGAAGTGGGCCGTATAAGGCATATACTGGCAGAAAAAAAAATGTTTTACTATCCAAAGTTAAAACAACAAGGGCAGAAGATTTAATAGATGGAAAGTTGATAAAATTACTTAAGGTCTGCTTTAAGCACATATTTAACCCCTTGATTGACCCTAAATGTTAATTCCTTTGCCGGCCATTGTGTCCTTAGTACGGTGTCAGTGTACAGTATTGACATTGTACACTGCATTAGTTTCACTAGCGATGTCAGTGGCAGTTAGTGATGCTCCCAGATGGTGTCTGTTAGCGCCTGACTGCACGCCACCCTATCACAGTCATACTATAAGTCGCTGATCACTGTCATTACAGTATTGCACCTATATCTGCGTAAATTGAAGTATTCATACACCATAGCTTATATACGGTATATACACACACATCTGCACTCCTTTTTTTCTTGTCTTACCAAAAGACATGTAGTAGAATACATTGTGGCCTATTTTTTTTATTGAATATGTTTTATAACAAAGTAGAAAATATACATTTTTAAAAAAAAATTTTTTTTTTCCTTTATATCGAAAAAAATAAAAAAAACTCAGTGATGATCAAATACCACCAAAAGAAAGCTCTATTTGCATAAAAAAAATGATACAAATTTAATTTGCGTACAAAGTCGCATGACCGCACAATTGCCAAAGTAGCATGGCACTGATTAGCGAAAAAATACCTTGGTCATGAAGGGGATAAAACTTAAAAGGGTAAAAAACTAGTTAAAGTCGATGTAAGCCCTCACATACAACCAGTGAAGTGAACAGCCTCAGATGATACACAGAGATTAAACAAATCTCCCTATATAAGTTTTCTATGAATATCTGCTGTCTTCATCTTTCTATATGGTTTAGAGAGTGCGCATTGCGTTAGGAGATTTTCTCTTCCTGTTTAACACTGCAGTGAAGCCTGGGCATACAGCCAAGGCAGCTGATTGGAGGAAAGGCACACAGCCCCTCTCCTCATAGGTGGACACTTTCAGCTCTGTTCATTGAGTCTTTCAGAGTTCTGCTAATCTATTTATAGCTCCCTCCCCATCACAAAACTCAGGCTGCTTTTATCATATGTGACAGAAAACTTATCAGGCTGATAACAGAAGAACAAAGCAGGAGACAGCTACGGGGCACAGTGCTTGGAAGAGAGATAACAAATCACTGCAGATATATGTGCCCAGCTCAAATTTCATGAATCAGGTTTACATCCACTTTTTAAGGAGAGCTTTTTCTTTCTAACATTTTTTTTCGAATGTAATATATTAAGGGGTGGGTACTGCGTTTAGGATGTAGGTGTGTAAGTTTGCTGCTGCCCAGTAACTCTTTACCCCACTAGGGTGAGGAGTGTGTAAGCAATTATATTTAAAGCTAGGCCAGTCGCTACTTACAGAATGGTTAATATAGTCTCAAATCAGTAAAGCTATTACCCCTATGTGGCACTAGGTGGCAGGGTAGGTGACACTTGACCTGAAAGAATTGTGCTCCTATGTAGAGGTCATATGTAGACCAAATTTGGTCATATGTAAGGTGCAGAGTGTGATAACGTCCTATATACAAATAGTTAAATCATAAGAATACCATACTTCATATTATACATACAATTAATGTGATATCTAATAGTCTCTGTGGTTAGGCATTGAATACAAACTAATTTTAAAAATGATAAAAAAGTCCCAAAAGTGCACAGTGTAGATAAAGTGATAATGATCAATGGTTTTTCTTGCAACAGTCCTTCAACTTGTAAACCACCTTATAGACTAAAAAAAGGAATGATCTTCAAGTGCTGAAACAGGTGCAGGACACACGTTCTCCCCCGGGGGATACCCACTTACCAAACGGTGCCACCCCTGCAGGGGTGAAGCACGTGGACTCCTGTTAAGTAGTAACTGGGGTCCACTGTCTATCTGTATCTCCGGGATCCTCATCCGTTGGTATTAATGTCCAGGTGCACAGGGGAAGAAAGATAAGTCCATAGTGTAATCTTTAAAAACTTATTTTATTTAACCAAAAAGGGTTTTTAAAACAAACATTCCAATCCAATAAAATGATCATAAAAGCATAAATCCGGTGGTTACTTTAAGGTTTTACATGGAAACAGCCGCAGTGGTGATTGATAAAGCCTTTCTGGCTCTGCCTTACGCGTTTCGTCATTGACGTCTTCTGAGGCGTTACCAGACACCGTATGTTACAGACTTATATCATAGGGCCCACCCCATTATGGTTGGGACACTTAGGGAAACAATGTAACATATTATTGCCTGATCGTTTCCTTGCTTTTAACATAACCAGGAGATGTATATTTGAACATACCTTAACAACACTACATTTTAACATACTATACTTTCCCTCTTTATATTGTTTTTATTTATATTTTAATTTAGATATAAACCTGTTTAGGTTGAACAATTATAGTTAGAGATATATGGGTCACCGGTTTTTACAGGGTATGTTAGGTGATATCAGGGCAATTAGATCAAAAAGTGAGCACGTGACTTTACTGGGCAGTATCTGGCTTTGTTAGGGAGCAGGAAAAAGGTGGTTCGTTATTACCATCCATCTATAAATGCTCTGATTTATATATATTTTCCACCAGTAGAGGTCGCATGCCTTATGAGAGTCATTACACTTGCTAGGATCCCAGCATATCAACATATAGTCCACCTCTCTCACAATGGTGCTTTATAAATACACATGGTAAATTAGCACAATACAGATGGCCCAGGTTCCGTATTTGTCACACTCAACACATGCACCTTTACCACATTTTTATCATACAAAATGATTTATTACTACACATCATATATTGATTTTATCTATTGGTTTAATAATTGGTATATTTTAGGAGTCTGATAATTGTTGTAACATGATGAAGGTATTTACCCGAGGTATTGTTCAGTATGGCCAATTAGTTACGACCTTTACCGGGTAGCATCTGGTTTTGCAAGGGAATTGGAAAAAGCGCCAACAACATTTACCATTGGGATAAAATACTAATGCCGTCATCTATTAATTCCACCCAGAGGAGTGCGCCCTCTCATAGGATTCTTTTGGCCTAACCTACTAATAATATGTTACATCTGCTCAATCAGTAACATAGGTTCTTCCAAAAATATCTTCCTTTGCCCAATTATAGTCTTAATAAAAGGTAAACGAATTCTCCATGGTAACGCATTTGCGCTTGGTCCCCTCCCATGGGCGGTATAAGAAGTCTGTACGGTGTCTGGTAACGCCTCAGAAAACGTCAATGAGGAAACGCATAAGGCGGAGCCAGACATACGTCACTATGTCATTTCCGGTTTTCGGAACACAGGCCGGTGGAACACACGCTGCATCTCCAGGAAGCGTGCAAAGGCTTTATCAATCACCACGGCGGGCCGTTTCAATGTAAAACCTTAAAGTGACCACCGGATTTATGCTTTTATGATCATTTTATTGGATTGGAATGTTTTAAAAACCTTTTTTGGTTAAATAAAGAAAGAAGTTTTTAAGGATTACACTATGCGCTTCTCTTTCTTCCCCTCTGCACCTGGACATTAATACCAACGGATGAGGATCCTGGAGATACAGACAGACAGGCGACCCCAGCTACTACCTAACAGGCGTCCACGCGCTTTACCCCTGCAGGGGTGGCTCCGTTTGGTAACTGGGGTATCCCCCGGGGGAGCACGCGTGTCCTGCACCTATTTCAGCACTTGAAGATCATTCCTTTTATTAGCCTATAAGGTGGCTTACAAGTTGAAGGACTGTTGCAAGAAAAACCATTGATCATTATCACTTTATCTACACTGTGCACTTTTTTATGATTTTTAAAATTAGTTTGTATTCAATGCCTAACCACAGAGATTTTATGTATAATATGAAGTATGGTATTCTTATGATTTAACTATTTGTATATAGAAAGTTATCACACTCTGCACCTTACATATGACCAAATTTGGTCTACATATGACCTCTACATAGGAGCACAATTCTTTCAGGTCAAGTGTCACCTACCCTGCCACCTAGCGCCACGTAGGGGTAATAGCTTTACTGATCTGAGACTATATTAACCATTCTGTAAGTAGCACCTAGCCTAGCTTTAAATATAATGTATTATCTTCAGTTTAAATACATTTTTATTCAAGCATTCCAAAAAATGCAATTACAAATATATATGAATCATCTCCCCTCACAGGGATACACATTTCAATATACAGGTTTTACCGAAGTAATATATTATTTTATTAGTAGTGGAAGAATTTACCTTGGTGCAGTTCTGTATAACTAATAGAGCCAGACCTGTCTCGGTCATATTGCTGGAACAAGCTTTTCCACTGCTGAAGGTATGTCCACAGAGCCGAAAATCCAAACAGATCTACCTTACCAGACTGACCCCTATCAAACATGTCTGCAAATCAAAATAAAGTATGATAAAATACTAAAAACCTTGTATATAAATGCAATTTGCAATTCTACATCTACAATGCGGCATCCATAAAGCTACATTCACACTTCTGTGTTTTTATGCATTACCATTTATCCCTATGCAAAGAGCATCAAAACATAGGGGTAAGCAAGATCAATAGTTGTGTCTTGATGACCCCGTCTATCAGACATGGACTGCTGACTGAAAACAATACACTTTCTGCAGTTTTTAATGGCATGAAACAGAATAGAGGTAGACAAAGACCATGTTATTGTTGCCGAGGACAGGGCCAGTGCTACCACTAGGCAGCCGCCTAGGGCACACTGCTGCCTAGGGGCGCCCAGCCGCTGGTTTTCCTCCGCGTCTGCATGCTCTGCAGTCTGCAGCATGTACAGTTGTATGCAAAAAAGTTTAGGAACCTCTGACAATTATTATGATTGTCATTTATAAATATTTGGGCGTTCGGATCAGCAATTTCATTTTGATCTATCAAATAACTGAAGGACACAGTAATATTTCAGTAGTGAAATTAGGTTTATTGGATTAACAGAAAATGTGCAATATGCATCAAAACAAAATTAGACAGGTGCATAAATTTGGGCACCCCAACAGAAAAATCACATAAATATTTAGTAGAGCCTCCTTTAGCAGAAATAACAGCCTTTAGACGCGTTCTATAGTCTGTAATGAGTGTCTGGATTCTGGATGAATGTATATTGGACCATTCCTCCTTACAAAACATCTCCAGTTCAGTTAGGTTTGATGGTTGCCGAGCATGGACAGCCTGCTTCAAATCACCCCACAGATGTTCGATGATATTCAGGTCTGGGGACTGAGATGGCCATTCCAGAACATTGTACTTGTTCCTCTGCATAAATGCCCGAGTAGATTTTGAGCAGTGTTTTGGGTCGTTGTCTTGTTGAAATATCCAGCCCCAGCGCAACTTCAACTTTGTGACTGATTCCTCAACATTATTCTCAAGAATCTGCTGATATTGAGTGGAATCCATGCGACCCTCAACTTTAAACAGATCCCCAGTACCGGCACTGGCCACACAGCATGATGGAACCTCCACCAAATTTTACTGTGGGTAGAAAGTGTTTTTCTTGGAACGCTGTGTTCTTTTACCGCCATGCATAACGCCCCTTGTTATGACCAAATAACTCAATCTTTGTTTCATCAGTCCACAGCATCTTATTCCAAAATGAAGCTGGCTTGTCCAAATGTGCGTTTGCATACCGCAAGCGACTCCGTTTGTGGCGTGTGTACAGAAAAGACTTCTTTCTCATCACTCTCCCATACAGCTTCTCCCTGTGCAAAGTGCGCTGAATTGTTGAACGATGCACAGTGACACCATCTGCAGCAAGTTGATGTTGTAGGTGTTTGGAGGTGGTCTGTGGGCTGTTTTTGACCATTCTCACCATCCTTCGCCTTTGCCTCTCCAATATTTTATGTGGCCTGCCACCTCTGGCCTTAATAAGAACTGTGCCTGTGGTCTTCCATTTCCTCACTATGTTCCTCACAGTGGACACTGACAGCTTATATCTCTGTGATAACTTTTTGTAGCCTTCCCCTAAACCATAATGTAGAATAATCATTGTTTTCAGGTCATTTGAGAGTTGTTTTGAGGCCCCCATGTTGCCACTCTTCAGAGGAGAGTCAAAGAGAACAACAACTTGCAATTGGCCACCTTAAATACCTTTTCTCATGATTGGATGCACCTGTCTATGAAATTCAAGGCTTAATGAGCTCCCCAAACCAATTGTGTTTTCCAATTAATCAGTGCTAAGTAGTTACAGGTATTCAAATCAACAAAATGACAAGGGTGCCCACATTTATGCACCTGTCTAATTTTGGTTTGATGCATATTGCACATTTTCTGTTAATCCAATAAATCTCATTTCACTACTGAAATATTACTGTGTCCTTCAGTTATTTGATAGATCAAACTTAAATTGCTGGTCCAAAAACCCAAATATTTATAAATGACAATCATGGAAATTGGCAGGGATTCCTAAACTTTTGCATACAACTGTAACTAACTCGGGTAGCTGCTCCATCCGACCGGTAGTGTAATTAGAGGCACAGCGCAGCACTGGAGCTAGCGCTAGAGGAAGCAGAGCCGATGCTTCCTGTATAGCGCCACCTCCTGTCACATGGGCAGGGTAAAGGGGTAGAGTCAGGGGTGGGGCCAATAGGGGCGTCAAAATGAGGTTTCGCCTAGGGTGTCAAAAATCCTTGCGCTCGAGGATATAGACTGAAGAACTGATTTAAATGCAAAAAAAATATGTGATTTGCTAGTGCTGAGGTGTGCCCTTTTGATTTATATGCAGTGTGGATTAGAATAGGCCCAAAGCTATTCTTTTATTTTTACCTTATTTCCCAACCACACTCCTCTGGGAGTCCAGCCTTAAGTTGACTCTGTGGTCACAGCCCTTAATTTTCCAGTGTGCATTGATGACAGCTTTAGATGACATCATCCATTTTATTTATGTATTTGTTATTAGCCAGTGGCCTAATTCTTCTTAGAGATATGCATTGTTGTAAGGCCCGATTCACACCAATGCACTTTTAGCGCTTTTTGCAGATTTGCAGTACAGAACGTATTCCATAGGAATCCATGCTAAATGGACTGTAGTGCAAATCTGCAAAATGCAAAAAGCACTAAAAGTGCATAGGTGTGAATCAGGCCTACGTGTTGATCTGCGCTGCTGAATGGAACTGCTGGTTCCTGCTTACCCTCTGTAGAAAGTGGTTCCCTGTATGAATTTTTTTTCTTGTGCAGGATGGTGTGCTTTTCCAAGGTGTACAAGCATGTCCCTGTAAATCTACTGGTTGATATATAAGGAAACCAACATACAGTAAATTAACAGAGCTTTCATGGAGAAATGAAGGAATAATATTGAGCAGTAATTAAACCCCAAAGCAAACATTTGTTATTGCAGCTTACCAACTCTTAAATGTGATGGCTGCATTTGTTTTCTTTCTTCTATTTTATCTGGTGATCCAGCCAGCAAGTCTGTTTTCAAAAGAGCAATCTCTCCAGCAGAAAGGTTGAAACAAACCATTTAACACGATCAGGGGTGCTTACAATGATCACCTTTTATTTATGTTAAACCTTTATCTCAAAAGGAAAAAATGTTTGCTGTAATTGCTTGAGCTGGAATGGTGCTTCAATTTGTTAGTGCATTTAAATCTGCTAATAGATTTAACACTACCCTCCCCCCAGACAATGCTGCCATCTGCTGCACCCAATGTGCTCCTTCATCCAGAGTTGGGGCACTCTAATACAGAAGGTATGCTACTGGCCAGATCACCAGGTGAAAAAAAGCCTAAAGAAAAACAAATGCAGCCACCACATCTATTGATTGGAAAGCTGAAATATATTACATTTTTGGTTTTAGGTTTAATACTACTTTAATACATTTATTTACCATGTTGAGTTTTAGCTGTGTTCTAAAATCAAACCTCCATATGCCCATTATTATTTTTACCTTTAGGCCCCTTTCACACATGCGGACCGTCAGTTTTTCAGGCGGACCTGATCAGACGCTCCATTCACCTCTATGGAGCAACAGATGTCATGCGGTGAGATGTCCGCTGACAAGCGCCACTCTCCAATCCGATCCTGTCCGCCAAATCAAAACGGATGGAAACCCTATTTTCCATCTGTCTGGGGGCCCGTTTTCATCTGGTCTCCCCATAGAGGGCAGCGGGGCTCTGACAGGCCCGTCTCAGAACAGTGAGCAGAGACAGCGGGGATCCCTCAAAATGGACATGCCATGTGTGAAAGGGGCCTTAAAGTTGTTAGTCATGTATTGTGATAATCTGTATATTTCCTGTTTGATGATCATGAGTTTACACAATTTTGCCTCCTTAAAAACGAATAAGGCCTCTTTCAGATGAGGCGGACCCTGTTAAGTGAATCCGTCTGCTCAGTAGGAAGTCTGTCCGCTGATCCCTGCTGAGCAGGCGAATGATAGGTCCGTGTCCGCTCTGCTTAGCACACAGCCCACTATTCTCTATGGGGCGGTCAGATGGAAACGGACCGTCTGTCCATTTCCATCCTACTGTCATCCAATACGATTTCCTGGATGGAAGGGGGAACGGATCCCCATCAGTTTGTTTTTGGTGGCCCAGATCAGATGCAGGTGGGTGTAAACGCACACATATCCATTTTCATCTGTCTCCTCATAGAGAGCAATAGGTGGTCCGATTGGGTCCGCCTGAAAAACGGTGTCCGCTGGTGTGAAAGGGGCCTAAAGCCTCAAGATTTTATAATTAAAAAAGCATTCACAAATATATACTTACTTAGCAGATAAATACTTACTTAGCATCATGGTACAGGTTTCATCATTAAATGTTGACCAGTTTGAGTTAACCAGTGCTTGTTTGAGCTCTTTTAATGTTATGTACCCACTCCTGTCAGTGTCCACAGTCTGGAACCAGGAATAAGCTTCTGGGTTAACGCCTGGTGGTATATTCCCTAGATAAAGATAAAAGTTAAAGCAGAATTCAGGAGCAAACCTACAGAACATTTTCAAACCCAATAACAGCCAAAATGATTTTCTAAGTTTTAGAAAACTCCTCTTATGTTTTGATTTGCAGTCTGTGTACTCATTAGTGAGATCCATCCAAACTTCCTTCAAGGACAGGAAGTGATGGTAAATATCCCCAGTGGATACATCATCTGCACACACAACTCATTTTTATTTCAAATGGGAAGGGTTAGAATCTGTCAGATTATTAATACTGTCTGAGGCTACCTAATATAAAAAAGTGAGGGTCAGAGACCGTATTAAAAACTTGACAGAATTGTTGATCATTCCCATTTATCAATCCTAATAGACTCTAAAGACCTACCTCAGACTTACCTGCAGGAGCTTGTCCATACTGGCCTTGTTGAGGAGCTCCATAAGGATTGGATCCCGGTACACCATAAGGTCCCCCAGGAGCATGGCTTCCATAAGTACCTCCAGGTCCCCCTGGTGCTGTACCCCCGGCCACTGGCTGTCCATAACTACCACCTTGAGGAGGTCCATATGGTGCACCTGGTGCAGAACCACCATACGTGGGCTGTCCAGTAGGGCCACCTCCACCATATTGTTGTCCAGAATGATAGCCCCCTTGAGGTGCACCAGGAGCTTGTCCTCCAGAGCCCTGGTATCCCTGTAAAACCATGAAATATACAGACCCAAGTTAATTTTTGCAGATGTGTAGCACCCTTCAATACAGGAGGTCCCCGGGTTACAAACAAGATAGGGTCTGTAGGTTTGTTCTTAAGTTGAATTTGTTTGTAAGTCGGAACAGGTACATTTTTTAAGTGTAGCTTCAGCCAAAAAAAAACTATTTTTAAGCTGTTTGGATAGCATAGGGAAGGGGTAACACCCCTGTAATGTTTGTTTTGCTGTCTATGTTTCTGTTCAGAAGATTTCACCTCACTTCCTGTCCCAATGATAATTGGATTTTGAAAATTTTGGGTTGTTGTGGAAACAAATCTTGGTGATAAAGCTTCAGTGGAGACATATTTTTCCCATAATAACTTTTACAGCAGTGAATTTCGCTTCCTAGAGGGAGATTTCCTCTCACTTCCTGTTGGCTTCCTTCCGTTTGCAAATAGGAGTCGTTTGTAAGTCGGATGTTTGTAACTAGGGGACCGCCTGTAATAGGTACTATCAATTATCAAGATGACATTGTATGTGGACAAGTCTCTATCAAGAAAATTTTTTAACAAATGTACAATAAAATGTGCCAACCCAAGATCAGTTCTTCAAGTTTGCATTATTTATTCTATGAAGTTGATGAGCTAGAGTAATGATAAAGGCTTCACAATTTAAATACTACAGTGCCACCTGGTGGAGGTAAACCAAATCACAACTAAAAAACCAAAATTGAATAATAACTACATATATACAGTAGAGCTGCACGATTCTGGCCAAAATGAGAATAACAATTTTTTTGCTTAGAATAAAGATCACAATTCTCTCATGATTCTCGCGGCGTAACCATTTGTCTAGGTAAATATATTTCTAAAGGTGCTATTGACATGAAATTGTCACTAGATATCAGTAACAACCCATGCAATCCATACATACAAAGAAACCAAAACAAATAAGTTCAGAAATGAAGTTATGTGTAATAGAATGGAATGACACAGAGAAAAGGTATTGAACACGCTAACTGAAATGTATTCAATATTTGGTACAGAATCTTTTGTTGGTAATGACAGCTTCAAGATGCCTCCAGTATGAGGAAACTAGTTGCATGCATTGCTCAGGTGTGATTTTGCCCCATTCTTCCACAGTCTTCAGATCTGGAAGGTTCCATGGGCATCTTCATTGAACTCTGATCTTCAGTTCTTTCCATAGATTTTCTATATGATTCAAGTCAGGTGATTGGCTGGGCCATTCTAGTAGCTTTATTTTCTCTTTCTTTGAAACCAATTGAGAGTTTCCTTGGCGTTGTGTTTGGGATCAATGTTTTGCTGAAATGCCCACCCTTGTTTCATCTTCATCATCCTGGTAGATGGCAGCAGATTTTTATCTAAAATGTCTTGGTACAGTTTTGTAATCATCCTTCAATGACATGAAGTTTGCCAGTACCGTATAATGAAAACAGCCCCATGATGTTCCCACCTCCAAACTTCACTGTTGGTATGGGGGTGTTTTTTGGGTGATGTGCAGTGGCCCTTGACCTCCTAACATGGTGTGTATTATGGAATCCAAAGAGTTCAGTTTTGGTCTCATCTGAGCAGACAATATTCTCCCAGTATTTCACAGACTTGTCTAAATGTTGTGCAGCAAACTTTAAACAAGCTTCAACATGCATTTTCTTCAGCAATGGAGTTTTGCATGGTGAGCGTGCATACAGGTCATGGTGGTTGAGTGCGTTGCTTATTGTTTTCTTTGAAACAATTGTACCTACTAATTCCAGGTCTTTCTGAAGCTCTCCATAAGTGGTCCTTGGCTCTTGGACAACTCTTCTCATAATTCTGTTCACTCCTCTGTCAGAAATCTTGCGAGGAGCACCTGGTTGTGACCGGTTTATGGTGAAATTATGCTCTTTCCACTTCCAGATTATGGCCTCAACAGTGCTCACTGGAACATTCAGAGGTTTAGAAATCCTTCTATAACCAATGCCATCAGTGCGTTTTGCAACAATAAGGTTGGGCAGTTCTTGAGACAGCTCTTTGCTTTTGTCTATCATGAGATGTTTCTTGTACGACACCTTAGTAATGAGGCCATCAGTTGACAGTGAACCAGCTGATATTAATTTGCACTGAGAAGGGGCAGGGTTGCTTTCTAATACCTCGATACTCCCTGTGTCATTCCATTTTATTACACATAACTTCATTTCTGAACTTATTTGTTTTGGTTTCTTTGTATCAATGGATTGTATGGGTTGTTACTGATATCTAGTGACAATTTCATGTCAATAGCACCTTTAGAAATATTTTTACCTAGACAAATGGTGACCTGTTCAATACTTATTTTTACCTGCTGTACACATACATATATATACAAAGCGGGTAAAAATAAGTATTGGACAGGTCACCATTTGTCTAGGTAAATCCTGCGTTTTAATTTTAACAATGACAGTCAGTCTCTCTCTCTCTCTATATATATATATATATATATATGCATACATATATATGCATATACCACAGTTAAGTGTCACCAGTAAGTCTCAGACAAATAGTGAACATGGAAGTCCTCTGGCCCATATACCACGTATGTGGACTACTCCAGTAGGTTCCCCGGGACTCCTTTCGTCCTAGACCCTTATATACATTTCTTGGTGATCTAGTCACTAGTCACCATGTTGATGAGTTACAGGGCATGATTGAGTGTGGGTTGACTGGCTGAGCTCATTAGCATCCCATTTTAATTAACATTGTCACTCTTATGTGTGTTGTACTTGCCTCTATTGCTTTGTATTGCCTCATTTTTTAGACCCCAATATTCCTAATTATTAAATAATAAAGTATATACCAGAGTTCTTTGCAGTTAGTTCCTTCTCTGTTATTAATTTAATTTTTATTTTGGAGGCTGAGACAATCTTTTTGGGGTCTTTCCCCCAAGTGCCGTGTATGTACTTTACATTATAGCAAAGTATCATTTCTTCAGTGTTGTCACATGAAAAGATATAATAAAATATTTACAAAACTGTGATGGGTGTACTCACTTTTGTGAGATACAGTATCTATACTTATATATTATATCATGTATCTCGTCTTGATTGTGCTGGCCAAATTGCCAGGACTGCTTGTGTATTATCACCGTTTAGTCTGTGCTGTGTGTTCTTACAACCCTATTGCTAAAACGGCCATTCCATGCCTAAAAACAGATATTTTGACCACACCTTAAAGTAGAACTAAAGGTAAAACTTTTTGTTCATTTTGAATAAAGTAAAGGCTGGGTTTTTATACTCCTGTCAGTTTTTGTCACCTATGTCCCATTGGGAGATTTCCCTTCACCTCCTGTCCTATAGCCAAAATGATAAGTGAGAGCAAATTCCTACAAAGTGAAGGAAATCCCTGGTTGTCACAAGAACTAGTGTCTCCACTGAAAGATGTCCCCTCTATCCCTGTTCTGGTGACAACCCAAAATTTGAGATTTTCTTTCACTTTCAGTAATATTGGTAAACATTAGGGGTGTGCATCTTCACTGGTCTCCCGATTTGATTATGATTATCTGGTCAACGATTCGATTCAATTCCACAATGCATCACGATTAGGATACAAGGGAGGGTAGGAACTGAAGGATGGAGGAATCCATGGACAGGAATAGAAGGATGGGGGAGTCTGGGGATGGAGAAATCCATGGACAGGAAAAGAAGGATGGGGGGAGTCTGGGGATGGAGGAATCCATGGATAGGAACAGAAGAATAAAACCCAACAGTGGTCTTGTCCCTATCTCCCCTGTAGAAAGTCACCTCTGTGATCAAGAACACTGTTGGTCCCTAAAGGAAGTGAAACATCCTTAAACGAGAGTGAATAGTAAAACCGATATCCTGTCCTCCACTTCCCTTTAGAGGGTTACCCTGTATCCACTGTTTTTGACTGTCCTCATATTTTTGGGTCGGAAATGAAATAAGTTTTACTTGTTTTTCAAAATGGAAATCAAGATGAAATTCCACACCAGTTTTATAGACAAAAATCCGTA
>BLSH010024769.1:1122842-1143276 GCA_018402905.1 Glandirana rugosa | reverse complement strand
CCTGTCAGTGCCACCGCAGTGCTGCCTGTCGGTGCAACCTCAGTGCTGCCTGTCGGTGCAACCCCAGTGCTGCCTGTCGGTGCAACCCCAGTGCTGCCTGTCGGTGCAACCCCAGTGCTGCCTGTCGGTGCAACCCCAGTGCTGCCTGTCGGTGCAACCCCAGTGCTGCCTGTCGGTGCAACCCCAGTGCTTCCTGTCGGTGCAACCCCAGTGCTGCCTGTCGGTGCAACCTCAGTGCTGCCTGTCGGTGCAACCTCAGTGCTGCCTGTCGGTGCAACCTCAGTGCTGCCTGTCGGTGCAACCTCAGTGCTGCCTGTCAGTGCAACCTCAGTGCTGCCTGTCAGTGCAACCTCAGTGCTGCCTGTCAGTGCAACCTCAGTGCTGCCTGTCAGTGCCACTTCAGTGCTGCTTGTCAGTGCCACTTCAGTGCTGCTGAACAGTGCCACCTCATCAATGCAGCCCACTTCAGTGGAGAAAAATAACTTATTTGCAAAAAGAAGTTGCTTTAAAAAAAAAAAAATCAGCCTTTTTTTGCTTGGCATCAGGTGTGAGGAATTCCTGACATGCAGTTCTGGGCGCTGGGCAGCTGATTTAAAAAAACTGGCTCCTAACTTTTTCAGCTGGCTCCTAGATTCTAAGCAAATTTGTCAAGCCCTGCTTTATAACCACTTTAATCCCTCTCCACTCAATCCAAAACTTAGAAACAAATTTGCTTTCAGCTATGCTTTAAAGGTCCCTCTACACAGGCATTCCAGCAGTCCATCACTGACCTGTGATTACCTCAATCAAAAATGGACTGCAATGTGGTGGCCAGATGCAGTGGGCGCACCCTTCCATCCATGCGTCCGGCACTGATGCAATCAAATGTGTGTCCGTTCACATTTGTCACACTGACTGCATGTAGTTTGCACCCAAGTCCTCCTTTGTGGACTATAACAGATGTGGGTGAATATAGGTGGGCACGTGTCCATTTACATCTGGCCACCCATAAGAATTACATCACAGGAAGTCCTGATCCTTTTTTTAAAATCGTGCTGCACGGAATCGCATGGCCCCCCTGCGCGTCTGCTAAAGAACAGCATGCTTTGCCTGTGGGTTGGGAACTGCTGATCCTGCCAGTAACATGTTTCCTGTCCTAGGGTGACAACGCTCACTCACTGTACTGGATTAGGACAATAGAAACACAATGAAACTACAGAGCCCTGCCACTTCTATTCTACAGGGCATGGTTCTGTAGTCCAGAGAGATCCATTATCAGATGGGATTCCCTCAGCACAGGAAGTTATCAGCTCACTAGATATCTGGAAGAATCAACAGATATTTTTGAACTTCTAGAACAAAACCCTTTTGATGATATAGTGAACAGATGAAAAGAGAGGCAAACATTACATTTCTGCTTTGGGGGTTACATAGACTATAAGTGTCAGATTTCATGAAGAGCTGTTGGAGTTTACTGAACCTCACCCAGAGCCTTTCATACCTCACCCCACCCATGTGACAGTGTGTCATACCTGGACAAGCCCTGTCATGGAATATATGATTACCATCCCTCTCAACTAGAGCCCACACTTACCTGGCCGTACGGATAACTCGCCATATCGCCGTCTATTACCCCTCTGGCGGCTCACTTACTAACTCAATCAGTTCGGTTAAGAAACTAGGAAGTGGCCTCCCAGTACGTTATTGTTATCTGTCAAATCGGCATACATCGGTGTCTCTTAGTTTTCTGTCTCCACTATGAGCGCCATTTTACTGGGGCCAATTGCCTAAACCAGCGGGTAATTAGGTCTTCAAAAAAATGGCCTACTTCCCAAGTTTCTGAGGCGGGAGCTTTAGAGACGTTAACACTTTAGACAGCAAAGGCTGCTGGGAAGTATGGCGGAAGTCTTGTGTGATTATAGCGTAGCATAGTTACATGTGGGAAAGGTTCCATAACTGCAAAGGATGCCGGGAAGAATGGCGGAAGTCTTGTGTGATTATAGCGTAGCATAGTTACATGTGGGAAAGGTTCCATAACTGCAAAGGATGCCGGGAAGAATGGCGGAAGTCTTGTGTGATTATACCGTATCATAAGGGCATGTGGGAAGTTTAGGCGGAGCTGCAAAGGATGCCGGGAAGTATGGCGAAAGACGTTTGTGATTATAGCGTTCTATAGGTACATGTGGGGAGGCTAGGCAGAGCCTCAGGAGGATGCCGGGAAGTGTGGCGGAAGTTACACGTAGATAGTGTCTTTCAGCAAAGCATGCCGGGAGGTGTGGCGGAAGTGTCTTCTGGTTATAGTCTTCCATTGCAGCGTTCACACGTGGGAAGTGCAGTCAAACCCGGGGCTGAGAGTCTGTGAGAAATGGTGCGCAAACTAAAATACCATGAGCAGAAGCTGCTCAAAAAGGTGGACTTTATAAACTGGGAGGTGGATAACAATCTGCATGAGGTGAAGGTGCTGAGGAAGTACCACCTGAACCGCAGGGAGGACTACACCGCCTACAATAAGCTGAGCCGCCATGTGAGGGAGCTGGCCCACAAGGTTAAAGACCTGGATGAGAAGGATCCCTTCCGGGCTCAGAGTACCACCAAGCTGCTGGAGAAGTTGTACGCCATGGGCCTCATCCCCACCAAGCAGGGCCTAAATCTGTGCGACACGGTGTCCGCCTCGTCGTTCTGCAGGAGACGGCTACCCTCCATTGTGGTGAAGCTAAGGATGGCCCAGAACCTGAAGAGCGCCATCACCTTCATAGAACAGGGCCATATCCGTGTGGGACCTGAAGTGGTGTCCGACCCAGCCTTCTTGGTCACCAGGACGATGGAGGACTTTGTCACCTGGGTGGACTCTTCCAAGATTAAGAAACATGTCATGAATTACAATGAGGAGAGAGATGATTTTGATCTTGGTGTGTAGAGCTGATGTCAACCATCACTAGTATTTTGGACTCTACTCTCTCGGGAAACTACTTCCAAAAATGTGGTAGATGAACTGCCACCAATCAAGTACTTTTCAAATGATTTAATGACACTCTGCTTTTTTTGTTCTTAGTCTGCCATGTGCAGCCAACATTGGTTTTGTAGTGGATTGTTTGTTATATCTGTTGCTTACTATAAAATTTGCCCAGCAACCTAACATGCTTGTGCGGTTTGTTTCATGTTAATGTATGCAAAATGGTTATTAGCAGGGTATCCTTGGCTTGTTCAAGTTTTATCATATACAGTATGTTTTGCAGAACTTTCACTCATGATTTATGTGTTAGAGTAACTTCACTTTTGTTAGGAAAAAAAACCCATCCCATCTGAATGATCTATGTACGTTGCAAGAATTTGCACCTTTTTCCACCAGGCACACACATATATGCGGCCTCACAGAAGCGGGTCTTTATCTGTGTGGCTGCATATATGTGCTACTGTGAATTGACAGAATGCACAGAGATTGAGTTGGGAGGACCGGTTCCTGATTTCTGTTTAACCTGTGATTGGCTATCACAATGGTCAGTCATTCTACAGATCATCCCTGTGGTTTGTTTTTTTCTTTTCTCCTCTTAAGCCTAGGTTCACATTGGAGCGATTTGTCATGCGATTTGAGAGCTCAAATCGCATGACAAATTACAGCCTATTGGCAGGAATGGCACCATTCCCATTGGTGCAACACTGTTTTTTTTCAGCACCGGTTTGCAAAAGTAGTTCTTGCACTACTTTTGCCGAAATCATGAGGCCACACGGATGTCTACAAAGTAGCACCTGAAATTACGCTGACCTTGCTACTTTGTAATCGCCCTACTTCAAGTGAAGTAGCAGCGATTTCAAAGTAGCATCAATATGAATTAGGGCTGAATGGGGGGAGCACATTGTATCTTTTTTTTTTTTCTCTTTGCTAGTGGAGAATTGTAAACAAAGTGTGTGGGGAGTAGAAAAAAAAAGATAAAACAGCCAGACCAGGGTTTGATCTAGCTTGGGGGCAAAGGTCATGTCCAGAGTCAATGTCAGGTTCAGTGTATTTTAGGTAGGATTAAAAATACATATACCGTACATTTTGTTTCTGGGCCCTACTACAGGTACAAATAACACATGTATGTGGTGTTTCTGCAATTGTCAGGAGTAGAATTTTGTTATGGATTGGCAAGAAGTATACAGCTACATTAAGGCTCCTTTGGCACTGAGGCGCTTTACAGACACTATTTAGCTAAAAATAGCGTCTGTAAAGAGCCTCAAAAATCCCCCCAATCCACCCCAATGTGAAAGCCCTGAGTGCTTTCACACTGGGGCGGTGCGCTTGCGGGACGTTACCGAAAGTCCTGCAAGCAGATCTTTGGGACGGTGAGGGGAGCGGTGTATATACTGCTTCTCTACCACCCCTGCCATTGAAATGAATGGCAAGTGCTTCCGAAGCAGCTACACACCACCTCGGTAGCGTAGAGCACTGGCACTTTTAACCCCTTGTGGGGGGGGTTTAAAAGCACCGCACTCCCGCCTGCATAGCGGAGCCCTATCGCTGGTAAAACTAGCGGGGTTTTACCGCGGCTACCGCTTCAGTGTGAAAGTAGCCTTATTAAAAAAAAAAAAAGCAGGGAATGTTCACATTGTAACAGATCAAAGGGAAGAATTTGTCTGCAAACTGAAGTAGCCACTTACAGACCAAATCTTTCTCTGACATGTGTTGCTTACAAATATTAATAATAGTATTTTCTCCTAGAAAATTACTTAGAATCCCCAAACATATATATATTTTTAGCAGAGACCATAGAGAATAAAATGGCAGTTGTTACAATATTTTATGTTGCATGGTATTTGTGCGAAAAAATACACTAAAATTAATTTTTAAAAAAATGAAACCGTAAGGTTAGCCCAATTTTTTTTGTATAATGTGAAAGATGTTATGCTGTGAGAATTGTGATCTTTAGGCCCCTTTCACACATATGGACCGTTTGTCCGTTTTTCATCCATCTGTTGATGGATGAAAAACGGACAGCAATACAACTCTATGGAAAAACGGATGATCATTCATTTGCATCCGTTTTCATCCGCTTCCGTCAACATCCATTTTTTTGAATGGATGAAAGCCCTATTTTTCTTCCGTCAAAAAAACGGATCGGACGAAAAACGGATGCAAACTGACGAATGGTCAGTTTTTCATCCATTTTTGCGTCGGTAGTGGATGTAAAAAAAACTGATGACCACAGATGACAAAACGGATGAAAAATGGATGAATGCTTCATCCGTTTTGATGTGACGGAACTGATGAACTGATGTGTGAAAGGACCCTTATTCTAAGCAAAAAAATTGTGATTCTCATTTTAGCCAGAATAGTGCAGCTCTAGCAAGGATTATTACAGTTTGTTGCAGATTCCTACCTTTTTTGTTATTCTGAAGAAATCACTCTGTGTTTCTCTGTGCCTCTGTACTGAGTGGGTCTAATGGAATTGGTTTCATAATTATATCTGTCGGGTGTGCAGTTGCAGGGCACTAATGAGGATATCTACTGGGCCTGCATCCCTTTAGACATGTTCCTATTTAACCACTCCAGATCCGCGCTATTGCCATACTACGGCTCCAGCGCGGATCTGGAATGCCGGGATGACGTCCATGGACGTCGCCCCCTGTGCGCGCTCCTCGCGCGCCCCCTAGTGGCAGCAGCGGCGCACGCTGCGTGCCCGTGCCTCGGGCGGACTCGATGTCCGCCCGGACCCGCCGATCTCCTTCAGGAGCCTCAGAACGGGGAACCGCCGTTGTAAACACGGCGGTTCCCCGTTCTGTGACAGGGGACATACCAGATCTACTGATCCCTGTCACTGGGATCAGTTAGATCTGTTATGTCCCGGCCAGCCCTGCCCCCCCACAGTTAGAACACACCCAGGGAACATTTGTTAACCCCTTCACTGCCCCCTGCTGGTTAACCCCTTCCCTGCCAATGACATTTATACAGTAATCAGTGGACATTTAAATTTCTGATCGCTGTATAAATGTCATTGGTCCCAAAAATGTGTCAAAAATGTCCGACATGTCCGCCCCAATATCGCAGTCCCGCTAAAAATCGCAGATCGCCGCCATTACTAGTAAAAAAAAAAAAAATAATAAAAACGCCATAAATCAATTCCCAGTTTGTAGACGCGATAACTTTTGCGCAAACCAATCAATATACGCCGATTGCGATTTTTTTTTTTACCAAAAATATGTAGAAGAATAAATATCGGCCAAAACTGATGAATATTTTTTTTAATGGATTTGTACTTTAGCAAAAAGTAAAAAATATTGTTCTTTTTTGCAAAATTGTCGCTCATTTTTTGTTTATAGCGGTGATCAGAAATGACGCAGAGGTGATCAAATACCACCAAAAGAAAGCTCTATTTGTGGGAAAAAAAGGACGCAAATTTTATTTGGGTACAACGTCGCACGACCGCGCAATTGTCATTCAAAATGCGACAGCGCTGAAAGCCAAAAATTGGTCTGGGCAGGAGGGGGGTTTAAGTGCCCGGTAAGGAAGGGGTTAAAGTATCTCTCCTAAAATGACATTTTTGTTGCAGGAGATGCCTTAGGCAGACTTCTGGGAAAATTGGTGAGCCAATCGCACAAGCAGGAAATTATGTTTCTGGGGAGTGGTCAGTACACATTCTTTGTACAGAACAACTCCAGGTACCCATATTGCATGGCATTGCATTTTCAGAAAATTACAATGGCTGCAGATTGAAAAGGAAAGGTAATTACTTAACATTCAATTACAATACGACTTGTATTGCAATTGTACACGCGATATTATTTTTTCTTTATTTGCTATTTTTTTCCCCCACTAAAGTGGAGTTACCCTTTAATATTTTGTGCCAGTTTTCATTTGATAACCAAAAAAAAAAAGGAAATGTTCATCACAATTTTACCACCAAATGAAATCCCTATTTGTCCCGCAAAAAACAACAACTTCCCCCCACAGTATAATTCACCCGGATCCACACAGTAGCTGTGATGATAATGTACAGTAACACATGCCAGAGCTGCAAAACTGTTCATGTTAAAGCTGCACAATTAATCGTTAAAGAATCAAGATTGCGATTCAACCCTCCTCACGATCTTAAAACAGCATTTCCCTGGTTTCTATGTAACAAGTTCAGAGTTCTCTGCTCAGTTCTGACAGCTGTTTATCACAGCATGGCTTATGTGGAGATAAAGAGAAACATTGTAACATTTAGATCAAAGGAATGAACTTTGATCTGTAGATGAGGTCAGTTTAACCATTTAAAGTGGATGTAAACCCAGAAAAAAAAATTTAATTAACACTTCTGCCTAGTAGAGTATAGGATGTCATCTGTGCCCAGTCTTGTCACAAAGCGTTAATCTGGCTCTGAGCAATCCTCTTATCTTTTTTCCAATAAGAAAAAAAAGTCTCATCTAAATAGGAGATGTTTCTTCCTTGTGCTGTGTGAGTGACAGGTAATTTCCTTATCTCATGCATGGAGCAGACAAAGCTTCACCCCCCCCCCCCTTTCTTCTCCAGCTCTCCCAGGATTGGCTGCTCCACACCTCAGCATAATTGGGCATTCTGAAGTCATGTGACTTTCATGAGTTTTGACAGGATGTTTCTCAAAACTCAGGAATAGGAAAGTATGTGAGTGTAGAGGTGGGTGGGGAGTCTTGTGACATCACAACTCCACCCACCGAGCTCCAGCAAAGAGAACTACCCACTGAGTGCAGAGATTTGTGGGGCAGCTACTGCTGAAAGGGGTGACATTTGCACAATAGGGATACATCCAGGAGGCTTGCATGTATATATACATTAATACTGTGCAATTAGTTTATACTGGGTGAGTGGTGGGTTTTCATCCACTTTAAAGACTAAACCTTATCTGACACTTGTTGCTTGCAAGTTAAAATCTAGGATTTTTTGCTAGAAAACTACTTGGAACCCCCAAACATATTATTTATATATATATATATATTAGCAGAGATCCTAGAGAATAAAATGGCGGTTGTTGCAATATTTTATGTCACTTCAAACTCAATTTGTTTGGACAAAATTCAGTTTTAATGGCTTAAAAAAAAAAAAAAAAAAAAACGAAACCGTAAAGTTAGCCCACGTTTTTGCACAATGTGAAAGATGTTACGCCAAGGGAATAGTGATCTTTATTCTAAGCAAAAAAAATTGTGATTCTCATATTAGCCAGAATCATGCAGCTCTAGTTCAATTTGTTTTACCTCTGTCATGAAAGGGTTAACAAACTTTGTAGCAGATTCCTACTTTTTATTTCTCTTAAAGCGGTATTAAACCCCAAACCAAAAATGTAATATATTGCAGCTTACTAAACACTAGACGTGGTGGCTACATTTATTTATTTATTTATTTTTTAAGACTATTTCCCTTCTCTTTTCACCCGGTGATCTGACCAGTAATATACCTCCTGTATTAGGGTGTCCCCACTCTGGATGAATGAGCACAGTGGTGGCTTTTGGATAGCAGCATTTTCTTTCTAGAGGTGGGGAGTGTCAGATATACTAGCAGATTTAAATACTCTAACAAACTGAAGCCAAACTCCAGCTCACTGTACAGTTAAAAGCAACATTTTTTTTTCTTTTGGAATAAAGGTTTTACGTAAATAAAAGCAGGTCATTGTATGCCCCCCTGTCAGTTTTAAATGGTTTGTCTCAATCCTCTTAACTGCTGCATTTGCAGGACAGCTTGCTCTGTTTGAAAAACAGATTTACAGGCTGGATCATCAGATGATAAAACATTTTTTTTAAGACACACATTACATCTACTGTATGAATTAGTACGCTGCAATATAATACATGTTGAAGTGGGAGGGTCTGGTTCATTATAATCAGCTGGTGCACTCTGTGTTCTAATAAAAGTGTCTGCGTGCCTTAAAAAAAACCCGTTAGACTTACCGGTAATGGTATTTCCAGGAATCTTCCAGGACAGCTACTTGAGAGATGATTGGCTCCGCCTTCTACAGGAAACACAAATCAGACACAATTTAAAAGGCCCCTCCCTTTCCTCTGACCCTCAGTTGTTTGAAGATCAAGTAACCCTCCACCAACAGTGCACTCGGCAGAGGAAAAAACACTAGAATATTCACTATAACCCACCACCAGGTGATACTTCAGGATACCAGTGAATAAAGAATAGGGTGGGAATATGGACGCTGTCCTGGAAGATTCCTGGAAATACCGTTACCGGTAAGTCTAACAGGGGTTTTCCCCCCTCATCTTCCAGGACAGCTACTTAAGAGGATAAGCAAGATTCTATACCTTAGGGAGGGATGACAGCCTGGAGCACCTTCCTTCCGAAGGATAGGTCCTGACTGGAGAGCATCTGGACTCTATAATGCCTCATGAATGCATGAGCGGAGGACCAGACAGCAGCTTTGGATATATCTTCCCATGATGCTCCTGCTCTTTCTGCCCATGATGTGGCCAGAGATCTGGTCGAATGAGCCCTAATTGTGGCAGGAGTAGACTGAGCTGACGCCCTATAAGCAACACAGATGGATTCTCTAATCCATCTGGCAATATAACTTCTGGATGCCTTGGTCCCTTCTTTGGGGCTACTAAATAATATTAGGAGTTGGGAAGATTTCCTAAACTCACTAGAAACTTCTAGGTACCGTAGTAGACATCTTTTTATGTCTAGAAAACTAAATTTCTCCTCTGAATTCTTGGGGAAGGAACAAAAACTCAGAAGTATCACTTCTTGGGACCTGTGGAACTTGGACACGACTTTGGGTAAGTACAAAGGGCAGGACTAATCACTACCCTGTCGTGCAAAAAATCTTTAAGTAAGGATCTTTACATGAGAGGGATTCCAAATCAGAAATCCTTCTCCCTGATGTAAGTGCTAAAAGAAAAACCATCTTTAAAGTAATTAACTTCACAGAGATCTCACTTAAAGGCTCAAAGGGAGCTCTGGTAACAGCATTCGATACTAACGACAGATCCCAAGACGGAATCTGCCTCAAAATCCTGGGTGTGCGTCTGGATCTGGCTACAAGGAACCTTTTTAACCAAAGGATCCTCAGCTAATTTCCTTTGCAAAAATAAAGATAAGGCAGTGACCTGCACCCTAAGAGTGCTCACTGCTAGCCCCTTCTCCACCCCCCTCTGCAAAAATTCCAGAGCGCAAGGGGTAGAGAAGGAGTCTATTCCTGCACTCTTTTGCCAGGATACAAAGGTTTCCCAAATCTTACCATACATTTTTCTAGTAACTAACTTATGGCTATCTAGAATCGTGTCAATCACCCTTGTTGAACATCCCTTTAGCTGTAGGATGCACCGCTCAGCCTCCAGGCCTTCAGCTGGAAGGTCTGAGGGTTTGGATGGATCACTGGCCCCTGATGGAGGAGGTCCCTCTTCTCTGGCAGGGGCCAGGGTGTCCTTATGGACAGTGCCTTCAGGGCAGAGAACGAACTCCTCCTGGGCCACCATGGAGCAATTAAAATCACTTCCACGTGTTCCTGCACAATTTTGCGGACCACAAGTGGTAAGAGAAGGAACAGAGGAAAGGCGTCCCTAAGGATTTCGACTCTCTCTCTAGTGAGAAGAAGGCTAGAAGCTTCCTGTTGCAAGTGGATGCGAACAGGTTCACTTGTGGGACCCCCCACCTTGAAACAACTTCCTGGAAGGTCTCTTGATTCAGTTCCCAATTGTTGGGACTGATATCCACCCTGCTTAAGTAATCTGCCAGCACATTTGTCGATCCACTGATGTGAATCGCTCTGATTGATGACACCTTGCCCTCTGCCCAGGATAGTATCTCCTGACTTAATGCTAGCAAGCTGCCCGAGTGGTCACCACTGCCTTCTTTACTGCTAGGAGTTCCCTGAAGTTGAAGACTGGGTCGCTTCCTCGGGACACCAGGCCCCCTGTGCTTGCCAGTCCTCTGTGTGAGCCCCCCAACCCCACAGACTGGCATCCGTGGTCATTTTTATTGGGGAATGCTGTGCCTGGGCCTTCCCTCCCTGCAGATGTTCTGGCCACTCCCACCAGGACAGACCGAGAGGATCATCTCCCGGCAGAGGCACAAGGTGATCCAAGGAACCTCTCTGGCGATCCCAGTGACGTAGAAGGAACGCCTGAAGGGACCTGGAATGACCCTGAGCCCATGGCACTCCCGGGATTGCTGCAGTCATTAACCCCAATAACTGCATGATCTGCCGCAGAGAGGCCTGTGTAAGCGACCTGAAACTCCGCATGGAGCTAAGGATCTTGTATATCTTTTCCTCTGGAAGAAAAATCCTTTGGGCAACTGAATCTATCAGATAACCCAAAAACAGGCGATTCTGGGAGGGAATCATAGCGGATTTTAGTGGGTTGATGTTCCAACCCAACTTCTGAAGAGTCTTCAAGATTAACTGTAGATCCTGGCAAAGCTTCTCCTTCCCTGCCGCAAAAATCAGAAAGTCGTCCAGGTACGGGACGATTGTGATTCTTTGCAGTCGGACAAAAGCCATGACCTCGGCCGTGATTTTTGTGAAAATCCTTGGTGCTGCCGAGAGACCAAAAGGGAGGGCCTTGAACTGTCAATGAACTGGACCATCGTCCATAAGGATAGCAAATCTCAGGAACTTCTGATGTTTCTGGTATATAGGAACATGAAGGTAAGAATCCTGAATATCCAGGGTTACCATATATACTTCTGGTAACAACAGATTCCTGAGAGAGTGAATACTCTCCATCCGGAACCGTCTGTAAACCAGAAATTTGTTCAGGGCGCTTAGATTGATCACCATCCGAAACCCTCCGGATGTCTTCCTGACCAGAAATACATGAGAATAGAAGCCCTGCACAGCTTATTTTTAGAAGTAAGATCCCCTTCCCAGGATTTAAACCAAATTGCTCGTCTTGAGCAGTTAATCATTGCAGAGGTCTTAGCCACTGACCTGACTGAATCTACTGCTGCGTCGGCCAAAAAGGCCACTGACTTGGCAATTAAAGGAAGGAATTCCCTGACCTCCTCTACTGGTGTATTGGCGCCGAGCAGGCCATCCAACCTTTGTACCCACACATCCAGGTTTCGGGCAATATAAGTGGCTGCCAAGGCTGGCCCCAGTGAGAAAGCGGATGCATCCCAAGCTTTGCGCAGTAGCGCATCTGCCTTCCTATCCATCTGATCTTTGAGTACCCCAGAGTCCTCAAATGATAGAACTGACATTTTAGATACTTGTGACATGGGGGCATCTAGCTTAGGACACTTAAAGAATTTTTCCTCGATGTCCACTTGGAAGGGGAACCTCCTTTTGTGACCCCTGGACTGGAATAACCTTCTTTCCGGTTCCCTCCATTCAAACAGCACCATGTCTTTGAGGGAACTATGAACTGGAAAAGCCCTGCCCTGATGACTCTGAAGGCCCCTATACATTTTTGTCCTGAGCCGACTGAGATTGGTGTGGTATCTCAATTTGTTCAGAAATATACACTGCATTTAACAGTTCGTCTATATCCTCAATAGGAAATTTAGCTGTCGTTTTCCCCTTTTCCACCTCAGAATCGTTATCTGAGGAGGAAGAATCAGAATTCTCTCCTTCTTCCAGGTCAGAGACCGCCTGTGAACTCACTGTCTCTAAAACCAAGGGGGGTAGAGAATTAGCTGACACTGAAGACTTCAGGGTCCCGGACCTAGTACAAGGGGTGGATGGCCCTGAACCTGCCAGTTGGTCATTAAATGCCTGAAAAGAGGACACTACCTCTTTCATAGAGTCCATTAATTCTTTCATATTGGCGGCAGAATCAGCTGCTGCCACTGTAGAAATACAGGTCTCACATAACTTCCTATAACTATCAGGGAGTTTTGCTCTACAGTTGCCACATTTTTTCTTAGGAGGCTTGGCAATCTAAGAAAGAAAAAAACAAAGCAGAGGAGAATATATCAACCTCACCTCTTTAGGAGGCTAGTATACCATGCTCCTAACAAACCTGGCTAAATGTTCCCTAGGAAACATCAAAAGGGAGACACTTACCTTAGGGGCTGTAGAGGAACCAGACCAAGCCGCTGTGTTTACATGAGCGGGTGCTCTGTCCTCGGAAAGGTCTTCCGCCTCCATATCACTGGATAAGGCAAAAGATCGGACAGGGTGAGCGATGTGTGCCGTCCGTCTCCAAAAGCTGCTATCTGGCAGCTATCCCCAGAGGTGTGCAAGCCGACTTCCTATATGTGCAGCGCCCGGAAATGACGTCACACTACTTCCAGTTCTGGCGCCATCTTGCCAGTCACCGGAAGTGCGTCATCCGGCGCCATCTTGCTACACCCAAACAGGGAAGCATGAGGAACAAGCCCTGCTGGATGCCACACATAGTCTCTGGGGGGTGGGAGTCACCAAGACTGCAGAAAAAAACCAAGGTAAGTACTCACACATGAGCACATGTGAGTGCACAAGGGGGGCACCCTTTTCAGTCTGCATTGCAGAGAATACCATTGACAGAGCCACAGCCAGTCAGTGTATAACTGAAACGGGGGGGGGGTTCCGCTAACCACAGTGACCAAACCTAGCGAAAAAAAACAAACATTATGGTGTATAATCCTGGAGGTCTGGAAACACAAACCAACTGAGGGTCAGAGGAAAGGGAGGGGCCTTTTAAATTGTGTCTGATTTGAGTTTCCTGTAGAAGGCGGAGCCAATCATCTCTCAAGTAGCTGTCCTGGAAGATGAGGGGGGAAAGTAGTTTAACCCAAATGCCATCATTTGATGGCCTATTTGTGTTGTTGTTTGTTTTGACATGTTCTCATCCCTTGATAATATACCTTTCCCTGCATGGAAACATTCTTTATTTCCAATAGCAGTTATGTTACATGTGATGGCCTTTGTGCTACTTGATTTAATACAATATTGGAATACAAATTACATTTTGAAGGCCTTCCAGATTGCTATATTGCATTGCATTGAACTTTATAAAAAAAAAAATTACAGCAGCTGCAGAAAGTAAAGATAATTTAAACCACTTACTGGCCATGCTATAGCCAAAATACGGCTACAGTGCGGTCATGTAGTTCTGGAACCATGGTCATCCTCCCAGAACCTCGCCCCCTCCAGTGTGCATCTAGCGTGCTCTGTGATAGGGGGTAAAGGACCAATCACAGCTGATCACATGTAAACAAACTTTCCGGTCATTGGCATTCTCACATGCTGTCACAGCGTGAGGTAGGAGAGCCAGTAAACGCAAAGTGTGATGGGACATTTACACTGATTATCAGTGCTGCCCCGTCGGTGCAGCCTTAGTGCACATCAGTAAAAGAGAAAAATTATTTATTTGCAAAATTATATAACCGAAACTAAGGAAAACATTTTTTATTTTCTTTCTCGGACATCACGGGACACAGAGCAGGCTATATATTCTATACATACTGAGTTATGCGCCACCTATAGGTGAATGGACACTGGCAATCAAACAAAAAACAAACAGGAAGTTCCCCCTCCTATATAACCCCTCCCACACTGGGAGCACTTCAGTTTTTTTGTAGTCTTGAAGGTGGATGGTCACTTCTACAGATCTGTGGAGCTTCTATGCTGGTTCCCACACACATTATTTTTTGAATCATGTACAGCCTTTGTACCAGATCCATTTCAAATGGCTATTAAAGCTAAGATCGCTAAGAAGACAGAAGAATATTGCAAGGTTTTGCCTTCAATGGGAAGACACACGTGGCGCTGGACCCTGTGTACAGGAAAGCCTGGGATTCCAAAACCAAGGTACTCCTGCAGGGTGCTGTAGAGGTCCAAGGGAGTGGACCCTCTTACTATAGGGTACCCATACCTTGTTGGTCCTTGAGACAAAGCCCGTCGTGATGGGTGAAGTTGGGCCTGCAGCCTCCTCCAGGCCCTGTGGGGGGAATGGTGAGTAATTCCTAAAGGGGACAATGTTACTGAACCCAGCTAGCTTCCTGCAATCATAGGAAAAGGTCTGTTTAACATTTCCCTCCTTTTGCCTGCACTTCTTTTTTCTCACCACTAGAGGGCCACAGTCATTTTTGGGTTTTTGCCTGACCTTCCATAAATATCATCATCCACTGCCATTGATTTAGGACGGCGGACCAGCGTTGAGGACACATGCCAATCTCATATTGAAGGTATGGACGCTTCTCCTTTTTTCTTCACCACCCTCTTTTGTATATGCAAATGGAGATGGGCTCGGGTCGGGGTCCTAGGACCAGCACCCGTTTTGGCCTGATTCGGCTCACCTTGCCCTGCTCTGACTGCTGATTTGTTTGTTTCCAGTCATCCATGATAGCTCTTCCTGTGGGTGTCCTGCACCCTCAGTCCATCTCCTCACACTGGAGGTACCCTCTTTTCCCAAGAACAGGTATATTATATTATACATATGTTGGTGCCTTTTTTGGTCATGTGGCCCTCTTATTCCTTATGTATAAACGGCGGCCGTTCCGCATGGAGTCAATCTGCTCAGTGTTTTCCTCACTCTAGGAAGGAGATTTTTTAGACATCAAGGATGCATATTTGCGTGTGCCAATTTTGCTACCTCATCAGAGGTTTTTACGTTTTGCGATAGAAGAACGACACTACCAGTTCTGGATCTGCCATTCAGGATTGCAATAGCTCCCTGAATCTTCAAAAGTATTTTGGCTCCAGTGCTGGGCTTTCTAAGGTCAAGAGGGGTCCTAATAATGGGATACCTGGATGACCTCTTGCTCAGAGATCAGCCTCGGGGCAGACTCAAGCAGAATGTACCCTAACAATCCAGTTCCTGGAAAGCAGGGGTTGGGTCATGTATGTAGGGAAATCCTTACTAGACCCAGTTCAGTCTCTGGAATATCTAGATCTACAGCTAGATATAGTCCAGGCAAGGGTACTCTTGCCGCTGAGAGGATCAGCGAGCTCAAGGCTCTGGTAAGCCAGGTGAGGGCGATGAGACACTCTTCAGTTCACCTCTGTGTGAGGCTGCTAGGGAAGATGATAGCCTCTTTAGAGGCAGTTCCCTATGCACAGTTTCACTCCAGGGCGCTTCAGCGCAACATCCTGGCAGAGTGGAAAAGACAATTGCAGACTTTGGATTCCTGCATGTCCTTATCTCCTAGGGCCTGATGGAGGCCCGCCTGCGGGTTAGTCACCAGAATCTGTCTCAGGGCAGAACTTTTCTTCCAGTATCTTGGAAGATTGTGGTCACAGATGGCAGTCTTATAGGCTGGGGAATGGTGATGGGGGACTCCACTGTCCAGGGGAGATGGTCCTTGGGGGAGCAGAGATTGCCCATCAACCTCCTAGAGCTACGAGCCATTCGGCTAGCGCTGAGGTATTGGACATTCAGGTTGCAGGGCTACCTGGTAAGGGTACAGACCGACAAGGCCACGGCGGTGGCTTATGTCAACCATCAGGGTGGCACTAAGAGTCAGCTGGCACACACAAGGAAGTTGCAAGACTCTGCAGTTCATATCCCAGGCGTGGGAAAATTGGAAAGCAAACTTTCTCAGCCACCAACTGATACACCCGGAAGAGTGGTCGCTGCATCCCGAAGAAATTGGCCTGCGCTGGGGGACACCAGAGGTGGATCTTCTGGCATTCCAATTCAACAACAAAGCCCAGCAGTGTGTGTCCTGAACAGGGGTTCCCTTGGCTATAGGAGTAGGTGCTCTGGGGATTCCACGAGCCCAGCTCTCCTTGATTTATGCCTTTCCCCCAATCTCTCTGCTACCGCATCTCTTGTGAAAATTGCGGGAGGAGGCGACGGCAGTCTTTCTAGTGGTGCCAGATTGGGCCAGGAGGCCCTGCTACCCAGAGATAGTGGGATTAACGGCGGATGGGCCTTGGCAGCTTCCGGTCCGACCCGATCTACTTTCTCAGGGTCCTATATGCCACCCGACTTTACATGCGCTAAGTTGACGGCATGGCGATTGAAGCCACGGTATTGAGATATCGTGGGGTTTTCGGGCCCTGCGTTGTCTACAATGATAAACATTAGAAAGCTAGTCACCAGGAAGATTTATCACAGGGTCTGGAAGGCTTAAATTGCCTGGTGGGAGGCCAGGAAAGGGCATCCCCACAAGTATGTGTTTGGTAGAATAATAGCTTTTCTTCAAGCAGGAGTAGACTTGAAGCAGGCTTTGTCTACAATCAAAGGACAGGTGTCTGCCTTGTCCATATATTTTCAGAAGCTTTTGACTTCTCGCTCCTGGAAAAGTCAAAAGAAGTTACCACCTGTTAGATTTCTTCCCTATTTCTTCCCTGTCCATAAGATTTGAGTTTGGTTTTGTCAATGCTGCAGAAGCAGCCCTTTGAACCCATTAGGGAAATTCCCTTGGTTCTTTTGACTAGGAAACTAATCTTTCTTTTTTGCCATCACCCCAACCAGAAGGGTTTCGGGGTTGGCAGCTCTTTCTTTTAAAGAACCATACTTGAGATTGCACCAGGATAAGGTGGTGTTGCAGCCTCTTCCATCCTTCCTACTGAAGGTAGTGTCGGCCTTTCATCTCAATGAAGATATTATTTTACGTTCTTTTTATTCTCCGCCCTCCTCACCGGAGGATGTGGTACGTGCTGTTAAGATCTACCTGAAGAGATCTGCAGACATCAAGAAGACTGATGCCTTTTTGTTTTGCCTGAAGGCCCCAGGAAGGGTCAGGCGGCATCCAAGGCAGCTATTTCGCTGTGGATTAGCCAGCTGATTACTTAAGCTTATGGTTTAAAGGGGAAAGCTCCCCCATTTAGGGTGTGAGCTCTTTCTACCAGGAGAATAGGGACCTCATGGGCTTTCTGTCACCAGACATCGGTGGCACAGATTTGTGAGACCGCTACATGGTCCTCAGTACATACATTCACAAGATTCTGCATTTTGGCCGCAGCGTATTAAGGGCTGCGGTTTGATTGGGATTGTGTCTCCTTCCCCTCAGGGATTGCTCTGAGACCTCCCAGTATGTGTAGAATATATAGCCTGCTCGTGATGTCCTCTAAAGAGAATTTGATTTTTTATGCATACTTACCTGTAAAATCTATTTCTTTTTCGAAGGACATCATGGGACACAGAGATCCCTCCCCTCTCTGTCTTTGTGGAGTTCATTGCTTGCTACAAAACTGAATTGCTCCCAGTGTGGGGGGGGAGGGGTGGTATATAGGAGGGGAACTTCCTGTTTGTTTTTTGTTTGATTACCAGTGTCCATTCACCTATAGGTAGCGCATAAATCAGTGTGTATAGAATATATAGCCTGCTTTGTGTCCCATGATTTCCTTTGAAAGAAATGGATTTTACAGGTAAGTATGTATAAAAAAATCCAATTTTTTTTTTCAAACATTTTAAAGCAAAAAAAAAAATAAAATAAACCCAGTGGTTATAAAATAGCAGCAAAAGAAATCTCTATTTGTAAATGATAAAAAATGTTGTCATTCAAATTGTGAGAGCACTGAAAGCTGAAAAATGGCCTGGGCAGGAAGGGGGTCAAAGTGCCCAATATTGAAGTGGTTAAATTGCATTCAATTACAATATGGTTTGTACACGGGTGTCTGGGAGGGATGGCTAAAGGAAATAGTCAGCACATGCTAAGCCCAAGAATCAATCGTGGGGAAACCAATTGCCGCACTGATGATGTTAATTTACAATGTTGATGTTATTTTTTAGTTTTTCATCTTCCTTTCAACTATCAATGGTACTATCTAAATGTTCTGTAATAGTCCGTTGGAATCTACATATCCGGATGTACAATAGCACATATATATATGTATGACTGCAAGTTTTCTGTACGACTTATGTTTATTCACTTTATCCCAATAAAAACTAATGAAACACAATATGGTTTGTGTAGCAATTGTATATGGTAGATTTTTATTTGCTATATATTTTTTTTCCCCACAAAAGTCAAAGCTTAACTTTAGTCAGCCATAAAAATAGTAGTATCTGCCATTATGGACGGTTTCATTGCTTGTTTAGTCTAGCAGAGGAACAATTACCTTATTCTGTGCTTGGGCAGGCTTCCTCACCACCGTACAAATGGTCCCACAAAGGCACTTCTTTTTGCTGGTTGTGCAACCATGCTTTGACTCTAGCACATACAGTGCAGGACCATTGTTCCTGTAAGTGAGGATGCCTACCTTCATTGTGGGAGTGGAGGTGAACACTGATTGCTGAGACAGTGGGGAACATGGTGCCCAGCAACAGTCTCAGGGCTTTTGGATGTGAAGGTGGGATTGCTATCTGTTCTCCAACAGACACCACCGTTTTTACACCACATTGTGCTCTGACTTGTTTATTGTGTGTAGTCTGCACTCTACTCTGTGATTAGAGGGGAGGCTGGTCACGTGGCTTTTGACAGGTCTCATCATCAGGCTCTCCTTGCCCTGACTACTCCCCCCCCCCCAATTTATTTACAGTCATACCCTAGTATAACAGCTTTACATACATTTGGGTGAAAAAGTAAATACATGTAAATTGTTTTTTCAACATTTTTAAACAGGAAAACATTTAGGCTGGGTTCACTCTATTGTGTATTGGATGAGGGTTTCTCCGCATCCAATTCACATGTCAGGAGATAGTGACCAGTTCTCTATAGAGCCAGGTTACACATTTCTGGAATGGCTAGGAGGAGGAGTCCTGTGCATATTCTGGTTCATCTCAGGTCTGAATTCAGGCAAAAAATTTGGACTGAAATCAGACCTGAAGCGGTGAACAGGGACGCGCCGGACCCCAGCTGTGAGTTGCTCTGTGCTGCAGTGTGAACCCAGCCTAAATCTTCATTCAAATAGTGCCTACAGATAAAGGTGGTATACCCAAACGAAACTATTTGTCTTCAAGTATTTATTTAGCAAAAATATTGATAGCTGTTAGGCCCCTTTCACACATACGGACCGTTTTTCATCCATCCGTTGACGGATGAAAAACAGACATCAATGCAACTCTATGGAAAAACGGATGACAACTGATGATCATTCATTTGCATCCATTTTCATCTGCTTCCATCAACATCCGTTTTTTTGAACGGATGAAAGTCCTATTTTTCATCCGTGAAAAAAACGGATCGGACAAAAACGGATGTAAACGGACTAACGGTCAGTTTTTCATCCATTTTTGCATTGGTAGTGGATGTAAAAAAACTGATGAAAAACTGATGACCACAGATGAAAAAACGGATGAAAAATGGATGAATACTTCATCCGTTGTGATGTGACGTAACTAATGAATTGATGAATGGTCCGTATGTGTGAAAGGACCCTAACGGCTGGTTCACACCAGATGCAGTCCAGTGAGCTTTTATTCTGCATCATAAACACATGGACAGTCAGGGCCAATCCTGGGCGGGTGCCTGGGGTGCACTGCACCCAGGCGCCGCGGGTTGCGGGGCGCCAAACTGTAAGAGTTTTCTCCTCTCCATGTTCGCAGTTTTGATCCCTGCCGAGCATCTTCCCGGAGGGCGGTGGCTGTGAGATGAGAAGAGCCGCTCTATTCAGCTAATGAAATTCAGAGGAGGAGCGGCGATGCTACAAGCAGCACACAGGCTGAAGCCGCTCCTCAGATCGTAGGTAAAAAGTAGGCAAAA